>CABFWB010004425.1:0-59569 GCA_902151455.1 Timema bartmani
GACCCTAGGTTGCTTATGAGAATTATTCTAATTTCACTCAAGGAGTATCCTGCCAAAGTTTGATGCAATGTTTTAGAAACGCGTTGTAGATATAGATTTCATGTAACAAGACAATTTCGTTTTATTTCGCTTTTCAAAAACATTGTAAATTACACCTAAATCTATCAAATTAAGAAGTACTAGATTACATCTCTTTATGGTAATCCTTGCTCTATCGCGTCTCATCATTTTTACGGTGCTCTACCTATATAGGTAATCTTTGAGGTGCAATAACTTTGTCACCAAGCATCCTATCAACAATAAGTATGTTGCTGGCAATATTTTGACTGGAAAAGCTGCCATTTTTTTTAAACGAAGTTGAAGATTATTATTCTTAAAGCCAATTTGAAGCTCTCACACCCCTAATAAACTTTATTAGGTGTGCCCTCACCTTTGAGGTTCCAGGTATATCAATAAGTCCATAAAATACTTACAAGAAACCAATCATTATTTCACAAATCCTAAAAACATTTACAAAACTAATTAAATTCACACTATGAATCAATAGAATACTCTGCGTCACTTAACAATAAACTCTTTCAGTTTACTGGCATTGTTTCGCTAAATAAGTTTATTTAAATATAATAGAAATGCTGAGCATGTGTGTGTGGTTGTAAAGAAAACCAGCAAATAACAGTCTGCTTTCCACGTTTGCACACACCACTAATCTGATGAAGGAATGACCCCTCCCCCAATTCACCAAACACACTCTTGAGATTGGTTCTAACTTCCCTCAAGACAGAATCTGAACATTACCTAGGGCCATTCCTTGATATGACACTGGCCTCTATTTACAATTATTTACTAAAGAACACATATTTTTTTATACTTTATAGTGTTATTTCCATGAATTGAGACTATTAAATACATTCTGAGGACAAAACAGATTAAAAATAAACTATTCATCTATTAAATTTAAAATGTTTCAACCATCGCCTTAGAGTCTAATGTGACATGACTAGACCGACAAATATAAACGCCGTCCTGAAGTTTGTGGTTACACTAACGGCCCCCAGAGGGTGCTACCACCCGCGTTGGGAATCCCTGCTTAGCTCTTAAAGCTTTAATATTGTCTGTAGGTAGGACGTAAGAAGAGCACACTCTTGTTAGAGGATAAAGATGAAGGGTATGGGCGGGATGGAGTAAGGAAAAGCATAATATACTTGTCACAAAGTGTGACGTCATGTAGCCTGGTGATGTAAAGGGAAGAGGGGAAAAAAGAGAGAAAACATCAGGGACCACTCAGGGAGGAAGGGGGTGGGATATATGAAAACGTAATTTAAATTGACCGGCTCGAGAGAAGGATGATAATATAAACCAGAGAAGGGGGGTGGAGGTCAGGCGAATGGTGGAATAGGGCGGGAGTGAGGACAGACTCCGGGTAAGAAACACATCTCCAGAACTTCACAACATGTACAGTACATAATTATAGACGGTCCTATTTCCAAACTTTCTCACAATACTGATAACCTACTTACTTAAATGGCACTTGAAAAGTATGAAAAGGCTTATTTTATTACTATATTACCTTGTTTGCTATGTTGTGTAGGCCAAAATAGTTTGCAAACTAAACAGTATGCTATATTTTATTATGCTCATGCAAAAACAGAATTGTAGTTTCATTTGTAAAATCAAATAACATTATAGAGGTAGGCCTACTTCAAATCAGCACTGCGTTATACTACAAAGCTTTTTGCATTCAAGCAGAGATATAACGAAATGTTTTATATTAATAATGACATGTTCAAACATGATTTCTTTTGATTTATATATATGTAACAACACAATTGCAATTTTTTAAAGCGTCTAAATGTAGTATGCATTATTCTTTTACTCTTAGCTCTTTAATCTAATTTTATTTATTAAAAATGTGCATCCTTCAAAATGTTGCCACTATGGGAAATTGCTTATTCTGATAGTGTGGTTAGTGGAGCTAGTGTTTAAGAATAAAATTATTGTGTTCTTATTCAGAGCAGTAGCTTCGTGACTTAAGGTGGGATGGAAGGAGACACAAGAAAAAGCCAGTGTTTTTGAATTTTTTATGGCAAAACTTTTTTTGGCCAAAATAAAAAAATATTGCTCCATTACAAACATAGAATTAAATTTTCTTCGTGTGGTTATCTCAAAATTTATGGAATATCTGTCAAGGGTGTTCTGGAATTTAATGACAACTCCTTCTCTTAATCTAAAAAGTTTGTTAGATAATGCCACCATGCTCATGACAGATATCCAGGAACTTTTGATATCAACATGTGAAGAAATTTAGATTCTTTTTTTGTACTCGAGCAATATTTTATTTATTTTTGGACAAAAAATTTTTGCCATAAAAACTGCAAAAACCCTGACTTTTTCTTGCGTCCCCTCCCATCGCACCACAATTTGTCAGAGTACCCATTTCTGATCCCAATTTTTGTTAATGACAAGTTATTTTAAGCTATCATAAAAGTAAACACAATACAATGCCTAGGATCAGGACCAGATTGAAGAGAGGACGACACTAACCGTTTCAATAAAATAAGTTTTGACGATATTTTTTGTCCTTTGTCTTTGTTTTGCTAAAAACAAACAAGATATATAGACTAAAAATTGTATTCCAAACAAATATAGTTCATTGTAATGACAATATTTATTGATTTAAATAATATCTTTAAAATTGAACTTGTATCAATTCGTAAGTAAAAAACGAAAATTTTGAACTATCAAATAGAAAAATATTTGTTTCATGTTGGGGCCTTCAATTTTCTACAACTCTAAATCTGGACCTTCATAGAACAAATCTAGCATCTTCAAAGTGAACACTACTGAAAATGTCAATGTGCTTGGGCAATTTATATTTTTTGAAATTGTCATTCATGTGCATAGATTTAATATATATATACTTTTTTTTTTGCAGTGATGAACGCTTAGAAGGGCCAGGTCTTAGATTAGAGGAAGATACATCATCAAATATTGGTCATGACATGGAAAAGAGAGAATCTTTTGATCCAACTATCATTGATCATATTATAGATCGCAGATGCTCTTTTCAGCCTATACACAGTGTCTCACGAAAAAAGTAAGTATGGACCAGTAAAAATTTTTTAATCAGTTAAATTATTACATTTTAAAGTAACAAAGCTGAATGACCTGATTTACCAGTGATTTGTCCCAACAAGCTGCACTGTAGTCTTTCACAGATAAGGGGCTATTTTATTTTATTAATATTTATACTTTTTTTTAGTTTAATACCGGTGCAGTTTCTTTCACTTTACTTGCCTATTCCATAATGTTATTCTTTGTTTAAACCTTAAACGACCTTGTGTTGAATGTATCCTTATGGTATTAATAACATTATTCCCAAGCTGAACAAAATCTTAATGTCTTTGTACAGTGAATTTTTATTTTAACAATCTTAATTTTAAATTAAGTATAGTTTTAGTTTTAAATATTTTGCAAGATTTACTCAATAAATATATTTGCAAAGTGGATTCAATGCCCTATTCTCAACACAAAATCTTGGTTCACTGGTAGTAGACTTATTTTTTACAATTACTGTAGGTGAACTCCAAGGTGGATTATGTGTCTCCCTGGGTTTGATTAAACCTGCTTTTAATTGTTCCTCAACCAATTATTGAACTAACGCTCTTTGATGATAAAACACCCTATATACTTTCTTTGAAATAGGCTTTGCATCTCCTGTATGAATTCAATGGTGTACCAATTGAGTAGCAGGTAGATTATCTCGTTCTCTAAATATTTATTTAAATTCTCTTAAAATAGGCTTCAAAACATGGCTATCTTCCTCCGACAAATGATCTAATTTTTAATCAGTGCCTCTTCAAATTTAGTGGGTGTAGTCTCGTTAATCTCAAAAGCTTGAAAACTTTATTTTTAACTTTACACTTTCATGGTTCAAGGTCTGTGGTAGCTAAAACTTCAACTGAGTTTTTTTCACAAATAATCCTTGTTTACATTACAAACGTTAGCGATAACTGCCCCTTGTGGTATTTTAACATCCGCCGGGCTCATGTTGACAATGCTTACAGGGAATGTGACCCTTTCTCCTGCCTTTATGGCAACATTTACACTTCTATCCACATAAATGTGTTGGTCTTCCAGCGTACTATTTTGTACAGCTGGTTTTACTAGAAGTAACTTACTTTCAACTACTTTTGGTAGTTTAACTTCAGCCTGGATTATATTACTTGTGCCTGGTGAAATTTTTTCAGTGTCTATTAACCGTACTAGAACCTGATCCATTTTCACAGTGTATGATGAGGGGTCCTTCCCCATATTGACAACTGCATTGGTTCGTTTAGATCCTCTTTCAGATTTTGATCCGATATCTTACGATTTATGTCGTAAATACAACTTATGTTTTTCTACGTTAATAGACGCCTGGTTTTTTAACAAGAAATCTAATCCAAGAATGCCTTCATAACGGTGACAACTGGCACTTAATACCTTTGCATTAACTAAATAACTACCATTTTTTATCTTGATAGTCACAAGTTTGTCTCCAAAATTTGGAATTTTTCGCCCTCCTAGGAAAAACTAACTTGTTGGTTGGACAAGTCTTAGAGAAATGACCGTATCTCCTACACTTGTTACATTTGCTATCTGCGTAATTTACAAAAACGCGTTTCTCCATTCGCCTGTCTTCAAATGGCTTTCTGTAAATGTATATAATATCAATTGAAGATTCAATTGCGTTTTGGAAGGATGTATGCTTTTACAAACGGGTCAGTCTACCTTATTCCCCTGACAACCCATTTAGAAAAGCCTTTAGCGCTCTTTGATCGACTTCATACTGGATGGCTAAATTGGCGTCTTCACTTTATCCTAGATCATATGTATTAACATTGATTTTCCTAATTCTGATAGTGAATTGCTATAGAGTTTCATCCGAACGTATCAGCTGCTCACAGTAGTACCTACTGGTATTCTTCCGTTTAAAACGTCTTACAAGCTCTTGTTTAAGGGCCTCATGGTGAAGCTTCTCTACACCCACTGTGTGAAAATATAAAATCCTGTGCCTCCCCTGGAACCCGCAATTTGGTGAAAGATAATTTTTCATTATCATTCCATCCACTGTTCTAGTTTTGTGAAAAATGTATTGACACTATCTTCTGCTTTACCTTGAAATACAGGGATGGTGGTAATAAAGGAGACATTTCTAAAACTCGCTGTTACTAGTAATGATTCGTTTACATGACTCGTAATAGCAGAGTGATTTGCCCAATCTTGTCTAAGAGCTTCATTTTCTAATTTAAATCATTAATTTGCGTCATTAGCTGGTCTATTGCTGTCTACAAATCAATTTCTCACCCTTATAATCCTACTGGGGAGATGCCATGACTAAAACATTTTAATACTAATTTTAGTTTTGAAAATAACTGTTAATGTCTTAAGGAAAGTTCACAATTTCAGATATATTCCTGAAGTTACCAACACACAAAATACCCTTGAACACAGAAATTACCATTGAATACTTCTTGTATCGGTCATTTCGTTGATAATTCTGACCTCTCTCTGCAAGTTCGTCACTCTGATACACGATACACGACAAGATACAAATCACTAAAAGATGTGTTTTTACTCACTGAGCTATCAGACAGTATTATAACACTTAACAAACATATCCCTCTGTTAACACTTTGTTCCAGTTCGAACACACTTACAAACACTTTGTTCTTCCAAAGACAATTTAGTTCTGTCCGTCCTTATCTTTCACTTTAATATCCCACTGTCCGTACTTTGACACCACACTTGAAAACACTTGATACTCCATCTAATAACACTTGTAAAACTTGCTGTTACTTGATCCTCACTTTGGACACCAGTTTGTAAAACCTCTCTTTTCGCACGGCGGCTTGATGGTGTCCACTCTAACTACTTGCTACCGTAGAAATGGGGGGTCTTAGTGACTTATGTGACTCTGGATGGCTACCCCCTAGCCTATGGGGTTACTCGGATGGAATGAGTATGACGTGGGAGGAGAAGGCTTGTGAATTACAAGGCAGTGTACAAAGCGTTCTATTTTTAATTAAGTGAAAGTACTAGTCTACAATACAATGGGTACATCAGGCAGACTGAACTGAACGAGGGAGCGTGTGCGAAACTCAAGAACCCCGCGCGGCGGCCTGAGAGGCCCAGATCAACCCTAAGCGGCGAAGCCGCCAGACAATGAATTTGCTAGCTCTCCTCAGACTCGTTGGTTATCGAATGATAATCCCCACATTAATCTGGGACTTGAAGATTTTAGTCTATACAAGAAGAAAACAAGGTCCAAGGTTGCACGAGATGGCTTAAGACGGGATGTAACATAATGTCAGGAAATGGATCAACATCTTAATAGAAGCAACTTATAAAACAGGACATTAAATATGCACAATATTGGTTCAGTTCAAACCAAAACTACCCAGCAAACCAAATTAATAATTTTATTTATAAAACATAAAAACCAATTAGTTTAATTTACCTACTTTGTGCGCATCTTATTCTAATAAAGATGGATAAAAGTCCGTAAGTGACATTCGACAAGCATTTCAACTCAGCGATCAAGAATTCCACTAGTCTATTTACGCTAAAGCAAATGGCTGTAATCTGTAAACGCACATACATATTATTGGCTCAGCCCTCGTGGTATGCTATATGACTGCATGACATGCTGCATGACTGCAAAATAATTTGCATAGCTACACCCAAGACCGGAGTAAGAGAAAGACTTAAGTCCTTAAATTATTTCTTGAATGTTGGGAAGGAGTGAAGCCGGAGGGGTTATGTCTTTTTGCAGTGACCAAATGGTTTGATCTACTAAATTAATCTTACTTTTTTGTTCTCTTCCTGATTAAATCAATTACTCGTTATGAACTTAGTTAATCAATTATGATTGATCTCATTAATATATGGGCTGACTTTTTTTTTAAGCTGTTAAAGATTTAATCACGCCACACATTTCTTTGGCAGCACATTTATTGGTTTTACATGGTAACATAAAGAAAGTCTACCCCCTTTCAGAATCTTAATTAGGGCCGTAACTACCAGTGGGGCAGTGCGCCAGGGCCTCATAGCATATGGGGCCCCAAAAGAGGAGAATTTTTTTTTAAATTTTGAACGAAAGCAGACCAAAGCCTTAACCTAACGCATATCATCTCAATATATTTAACTCTCATTGTTTTTCCTTGCCAATCCATTAAAACTTTGCCATACGAGACTTTTTTCAATTTGATCATAAGCTTGTAAGCCTGCCAATACATCATACGAACATACGACATACGATATTAATTATGGTTTTAATATTAATATTTCTGTCTTTTATCTTAGTAATCCAAAGAGTATTGTATTACTATTGCATTTTGCTTGTGATTGCATTGACCCTGTGTTATTGTAAATAATAATTTGCAATCTAACTTTATAAATATTTGACCTTAAGTCTACCACTTACCTTAGTCATATTGCATAATGTTATATTAAATTCAGTATTAACATCACCGGATCAAACACATCCATTAACTAACAACACATATCAACAATATTTATTAAAATAAAGTGGGAGTGTAGGATTTAGAGGTAGGAGGGAAAAAAATTAAAAAGGGGGGCCCCATTATTATCTGTTACCCCAGGGCCCCCAAGTCTCTAGTTACGGCCCTCAGTTAATTACTCTGAATAGCTAATTGTGAATTTATTAATGATTAATTATTATATTCCACACATGTGACGCAAATAACAAATTAACTCTAAAATATATTTACTTTATGTTTAAGGTGATTCGTCTAGCAAGTTTCTCCTAGAATGAATAGGCTATAACATTTTAACAGGGAATTTTTAACATGGTTGAAGGGGGGTGTTGTGTTGTAAAGGGGGGTTGGGCAGGTGGAGTGGGAAAGTAAGCCGGGATTGCCAGCTCTTTGTTCACAACAGTGTTGTCATATTACTACCTCTTTTTTCCGCTAAGGAACTTTACTGTTACTTAGTAATTTAGAACATGAATGGTCACTGCAAGGCTCACCCGGGAGCTGTGGTCTTGAGTTTGAATCCTGGCTACTAAGATTAATAAAATATTAATAATTTAAAATAATGAGCCTATTACACGTGTAGCAAAGTATTTATTGTACCGAATATTATTAGGCCTATATTTACAAAATGTGTTCTTAGAAGAAAAAAATAAAATGTATTACTAGGCAATTTAATGAAATAATTTTAGTGCTGAAAGTTTAAGGGTTCTTTTATTATTCTTTTAGCACCGAGTTCTTACTATCCGTTCGCGATATACTCACATGTACTAATTACGCTAGTTAGTTATGAATTAGGAAAGCAGAATTTAGAGGAAGTGCACTAGCATTTTCGTAGAGAGAGTGGGAAACCATTTATAATAAAACTACCCTCTGTATACCTGACCGAGATCGAACCCCGATCTCCCTGTCTTTAACGATCTAGTCTACGAGAGTGACGCCTTAGAGATCATGATGGACTGGAGCAGGTTTTAGAGTTCTTTATTTGTAGTAACAAAAAGTATTACTTTTCGTTGTTATTATTATAATAGTTAACAGAGCTCATGATTGGCATCTTACAAACCAGCCAAAAAGCTGTAAAAATGTTTGAATGCCACGTAGGTCAAGTGGCCTACAAGACTAGGACCAACTGGTCGATAAGCTTATGCATAAAAAGGCAAAGTGATCGACAGCCAACTGGTTGAACAAATAAATAAAAATATCTCGTGTCAAGTGATCGACACGTTTAGGACCATGTGATAAGATATACAACTGTTTGACTTGAGAGGACCTACTGGTATACAAAAGTCGAGATGGATTGACCAATTGACCGACAAGTTAATACATTACAAACAACGTGTTCGACNAGCTCAAACGGGGAGTGAGAGCTAAGGAAAAAAACAACAATTTAGTGGATTTTTTATCACCGCGTCATAATATCCGTTCAGTTATACGCTAATTTTGTGGATTAAAATCATCATTAGTAAGGCATTAATTTTCTAAGTTGGTCTTTTTAGGTTAACAATTTGGCTGTTGATCATTTTGTCCGCATATGCATGAGTTCAACCAGTTGGTACAAGTCATGTCCTACTCGTGTAATCAGGCCCCGGGACATCAAACAATAGTAGATTATCAACCAGTGTTAACAAGGCGCCGGGACATCAAATAATGGAATATTTTCAACCACTGGTAACCAGGCCCCGGGACATAAAGCAAAAAAATATTATGAACCACTAGTAACAAGGCCCCGGGACATCAAATAATGGAGTATTATCAACCACTGGTAACTAGGCCCCGGAACAACAAACAACAATGGGTTCTGAGTTGAAGCTGTAATTCAAACTAAGATTCTTAGTGGATAAGTTGAATGTCTGATTTAGACTGATGTTAATAGGAAGATCATTATTTGATATCTATAAAAGTTACTAGAAATGGGGTCAACAATTCATACGTCAAATCAATTGATCTACAGCTGTACCTTTGATAAAGGCCTATACTATAATATTTACATAAGTTGTAGTCTGAACTGACTAAACTGACTACACTTTTATATCGTGAGTGCGCGTTGATATAATATCATGAGCGAGGGACGAATCATGGATAGCTCAGTACTATAACAGTGACGCGCTAAGATCCCGGGTTCAATTTTATGCTAATGTTAAGGTGTATTTTTCAACAAGAATACAATTTAAATGAATTAAATTGTATTCTCTTCCATACGGACATTCCCGTAATTAAAATGATTTTGCAGCTTGTGTGTTGATATTCATGGATAATTATTTAAGAAAGCCGTAACTAGAACCAAAACTCTTTGTGGTGAATTTAAATGTATGATATAGTTCCTTACCAACTTCAACAAGTAGGAGCTACAATGTCTTTAGCAAATGGTATATACGCCACATATACATATATCCTACGTTTGTTATGAGTTTATTACGTACCTAAGACCGTAGCCAGCCAATAATTTCAAGGGTGGGGGGTGTTTTATGGACACATCCCCCAATTGCCGGAAGCTAGAATTTAAAAAAAATGATAAACAGTTCTAGAATATATCTTAAGTGGGTTTTTTTTGCAACATAACCTCCTAACTGCCAGAGGCTAGGACAAATTCTAAATATTAACACCTCTAGAAGCTATCTGGAATGGGTTTTTTTTGCAACATAACCCCCTAACTGCCAGAGGCTAGGAGAAATTCTAAATATTAAACAACTCTAGAAGCTATCTGAAGTGTTTTTTTGGGAACATAACATCATAGCTGCTGAAGGCTAGGAAAAATTCTAAATATTAAACACCTCTAGAAGCCATCTGAAGTGTTTTTTGTGACATAACACCATATCTGCCGAAGGCTAGGAAAAATTCTACATATTAAACACATCTAGAAGCCATCTGAAGTGTTTTTTTGGGCAACATAACCCCCGAACTGCCAGAGCTAAGGACAAATTCTAAATATTAAACACCTCTAGAAGATTTCTGAAGTGTTTTTTTTATGGTTACACAGCTCTCTAATTTGAACTTGTATCTTAATTTTGATATTGTTTGAACCATAAATAAAGCNGTTCATACAATTTCGGGAAGGGGTTAAACCCCCAAACACCCCCCACACCCCCCCGGGTTTGTACTTACCTGAAAACATCGTAGATCAAATCTTTCATTGTTTTAAGTTTATATCGATTCTTGTTCGATTTCGCCTTTTTGTTTCATTTTCTTGGGGTTGATGCACGTTGCTTTTTAGGGTTGAATTTAGTCATGTTCAATAAGCACGCAAAATTATGATTTTTTTTAGAAAATGCCTAAAGGAATGCAGTACTCATGTGACATTAGATATATTTTCAAAACTTTTAAGATTGTATATACTTTTTAATGTTCAATTTACAAGCAGTAATAAAAGTGAAATTCATATATTTTTATTCATTCATGAAGTTAATTGTAATATTCAGATAAACAATAGGTTTAAAATCATTACGCGCTTTGATGTATCAAGAGATGAGTTCCTTTGACACTTTGAGCTGAAGAATAAAACTAACACAGTAAAAATACTATCCAAATGCCAAATTACTAAAGGAAGGAAAAAGAGACAAGATAAATGTCACAACTCGTCACTCAGGTAGTAAGACATGGGGTGAGTCATTAGTCGGAGACCGGGGTTTCCCGACCCTTCCTAGGTCGGTTGGTCAGTGTTATTGGTAGGTACAGTCAATGCAAGAAGTTTCAGGAAATGGAAATAGAAAATTTACGTTTGCATTGATCAACGCGGTGTAATTAATAAAATAAAAGAGTAGAGTTAGACTAATAAACCAAACAAATTTGAAATAACGACATTATGTGCTACAAAATGATATAAAATAAAAGTATTGGGGTATAAAACGAAAAGTACTTATATAAGATCAAAAATTATGTAATTTTACAACTATTTAATAGCTTATAAATTAAAAACTAATTTTATTTAAAATATTGTAAGTACTTCATTGCATAAACTTCAGATGCATGTCTAGCTAGAATAAATTTAATCCCCATACATTAACTACTTTACCTTAAAATTAGTACGTAAAATGGTTAAAATAGTAAGTTTGACTACTTATAACTCGAGAATTGTAATTATTTGAAATCAATGAATCAATATTTATTGCTTATATTTATACACTTATTAAAATAATAGAATAAAATTTTGATGGTCGAATGACCTTAAGAAGCTAAGTATACTTAGATAATGTAAAGGTCCCAATCCTGATTTAAAATATTCTATATTATTTCCGGGTGGAGAAAAAAGTTTGATAAAATCATATCCATTGGATATTATTTCATTTATAAAATTGAATTTATTTTTTTCTTCCAAGCTATTATCACTGTGTATAACTTTGTGGGCCCATAGTTCATTTCCATTCTTTATTTAATGTTACCATAAAGGCCACAATATAACTATTAGTAAAAGGTTTTGATTAATACTTTAATGGAGAAATATTGTGGTTTATTAAGATTTACGTTTATTATAATTTTATAATAAATTTAATATATACCATAACTGTGTTTTTTTCTCAAATGTTTTTTACCAAATCAATTCTGGAAATCCAAACAATAAAATTCGCCATGTCATAGGCAAGTATTATATAATATTATAGTGAGTAGGTTTAAATAATTGAAAAGCAAGGATAAATAATGTATTTGGTTTACGAGATTCTTTACATGCTATCTCTGCTATTTTAGGTTTGGAATGTAAATATCTTTAAGTAAAATAATATTATAATTTTGTACTGTTTTTAAGAATGTATGTCCGTAGCCAATGATACCTGAAACTCCATAACCGATTGCGGTGCATTTATTTCTATTCATTAGGATGTTTGCTAAGGGAGGATCTAGCATACATACATTCGGGGTTTGAGTCTTCGTTAAAGATACGGCTGGATTTATTTAAATCTGTAACTTAGGATCTCTGGATCAACTCAACTGATTGCGGTGCGATTTTTACTTTTACACTCGACCTATATCCAGGGCAGGTTTTAGCATTATTTGTGTATAATCAGGTGTTTAGGTGTGAGTCCCAGTGAAGGGCCAGCCGATTGTTTGTATACATTTATGGAACGACATAATTAGTGTGGTGTAATTTTTATTATTCTCTAGAGTATTTATCCAGGCATTTTTTAGTACAGTATTTATAATCGGGTGTTTTAGTGTGATTCCCGGTGAAGTGTCAGCCGGATATTTGTATATATCTATGGAACCACTTAACCGATTGTGATATAATTTTTCTTTTTTTGGAAGCATATTAGTCCAGGCATATTTTTTTAGCATGATAAATCAGGTGTTTTGGAGTGATTCACGAAGAATTTCCAACCGGATATTTTAATCTGTTTCCTAATATTTATGGTTCATTTTAGTCCATTGTTGTGCAGTTATTTATATATTCTGTAGGAATTTCATCCATTCAATTTTAGATTTTATATATTAATAGGATTGGGCTAAGAGTCCCCGGTGAAGTGGTGGCCTAACAAGCCATGACGTAATTTGCCGTTTTGCTGCAAGGTGTACTAGATGAGCCTAGTGGTAGTGGAGTCTATTTGAAACCGAAATCCTAGTGGAAGTTGATGGCGTGGCGTTGGAGTTTGTCTCCCTGTGATGTTCCATTAGGCCTGCCAGTGAAAAGTTTGGCGTTCACAATATTCTGAGGATGGTAGAAATATTTTTATTTGAATGGTCGTATTTTTAAAACCACCTATATCGTTAGTTAGGCCGTGAGTGTATCTTAGTAAAAATTTAATCTTTAAATGTCAATTTATCTTTAAAATAATTGACAGTATCCACGTAAACATAAAGTGCAATACTATATTCTTTGTTCATATGTTATTGCTCCTAAGTTTTCTACGTGTTATAACTTTTCATTGACAAACAAGAATCATAATATTATATCAACTTCACATCGGTTTGTTGGGAGTTTCAGAGATGGTAATGGAAACTAAAATATATTATATTCAAAAACATTCAAAGAAACATAGACAATTTTTTTTATTGCAATGATCCGTACTACAGCGAAAGGGATAATATTGCCAAGAAAAGATGCTAGAACATATTTATATATCAAACAAAATTTACAACCAGGTCTTATTACCCATCTGGGCTATACGCATATTAATATGCTAGTGATTTATGATAAAGGAGGTTGAATGGAACGTGGATGTATCCATATATACATAGAGGAAAGGTTTGAAACAATTTAGGAATAAGCCCCCTCGATTGGTTCGGCTGAGATTCTAGCCCTAAATTCCCCATCACCAAAAAACTGGACTAGAACTGCATGCTATTTAAACATGTGGAATGTGATTCTTTTAGCAGCTAATCGATTGTTTGCGTTTATATATTAGTTATCTAATAAAACAGAAGAGTATCTTTATTTAGCCCAAAGGTTGGCTCCACTTGGATGGTCTGTATTAGCAGACCTTATTCCTCAATATCCATTTTCCCAATCCCATACATTACATTGTAGCGAGCAAAAGTGTGTTCATAAGCTCAAGGACAGGTTTGATAACAAGGAGGTGGTAACAACTTACTAGTAAATTCTTATCGCCTGTTAGTAAAGATGTAAGAATTTATTGATGTAAGTCTACATTAATTTCTAGGTTCGGCTTTTCACGCTAAATTGGTCATTTTAAAACCGTATACATTTTTTAAATTTTACGTTTAAACATTTAAAAATAGTTATTGTCTCATTACTTTGGAATAGAACACTTTAAATGTACTTTTTCCTTTTTTCAAGGGAGCAATATAGTGATATGTAAGTTTAGATAATTCCATATGATGTAGGTTCAGAACCAAATTATATATATATATATATATATATTAGCGCCACACAGCACTCATTCGGGTTTTACGCCTATATACTATTTACTCTAATGTGTTAATCGTGAGGAAGGCTGAATTTACAGGGAGTGTGCCCACATTTGCATGGAGGGAGAGTTGAAAACCATTTAGGAAAAAACCTCAGTGAACCCGACCGGGATCAAACCCGGATCTCCCCGTCATTGTCAGTCTAGTCTATTGCAAGAACATGTGACCACCCAAGCCACTGAATCCAGTTAAACGTAATAGTCTTCTTATTAAATGATAATTGTTCTAATTAGTTTTGTTTGGCCTTCAAGTCAGTGCTTTTTGGTTACTGCCCGTTAAATCAGTGCAACAAACCAATCTTGCTCCGTGGTTGAATAGGCCTTCACCAAACACTAGAAGAATTGTCCTCTCCAGCCATGGGTAGTCGATAGTTATGAGTGTAATTATTCAATTGGATGTTATAGGCTAGACTTCCAGAGTCAAGGATGTATTAGACAAGAGCATTTTCTAGAAGGGTTGAAATAAGGAGTGGCAATAGGGGAGCATTTTATAGTGAAGAAGTGTGAGGAAGACAACGCATAAACTAGCTTGGATGTCAAGTTAATTTAGTCCGTTTTTCATGTGACAAGGAAGTCAGGGCTTGAATCCTGATTGGGTTTAGTTAGATGTTATTTCTTAAGTGGTTTCTCATGCTCTTTTTATGTAAATTTGGTTATATTGCTTCTAACATTCCTCCTTCCTCCTCTCTGTTCATTATTGAACCAGTACTAAGGAGAGGAGATTTAAAAAACCTTGGTGTTACTTTGTGTTATTTGCACCTGTGAAAAAGTGGAAAAACACGTCACTCTTGTGAATTCCAGTTAATCATGGCGTGGAGGACAAGGTTCGAATCTTGAGTAAAAAGTATGCACATGAAATACCTCTTTTTTTTGAAAATAATTATTTATCAATCAAATTTACCTCTATTCTGTTTAATATCTGCCACCATTCTCTCATCGTCAGTTTTTGAATACTTCTTCCACTTTCCTTGCAATTCACGTTTTTACAAGACTTAAACATATTATTTTATTCTATAAATGAGAAGCTGTGGCATCGTAGTTCAAATATTGACATCTTAAAAAAAGAATAAAGTGAATACTAAGGATGATTTTTCTTAATAAAAATATTTTCACTACGTTGTATGAATTTACGGCTGCTAATTTAGTTTTCTTTGCAACTCTAAATTTAAAAGGTACTTACTAATTAGTTATCGTTCTTGGCTACGATTCAAGGGAGAAGTTTAGGAAATCATGTTTGAACTTGAGTTGGGCCTAAAATATTTATTTTTTAGATGTGTTTACCTTGTAGCATTCCATGAACTACTGTTAAATGTGGTGTATCAGGAGTTCAATCCTAAGCAAATTTTTATTCTTTTTTCACTATCGCGTCTCACCACCCGTTCGGTATATATGCATGTATATATTAATAACTCTAATTGAGTAAGGTTGAGGAAGATATAGTCTGAGAGTTAATGTACCCAAAATTTGGTGGCGATAGGGTGTTAAAAAAATTAGAGAAAACATTCTCAGTACATCTAAGGGATCCAAACCCCAAATTTACCATGACTAAAAATCCAATCTGAATAATCCGGAAATTTGAACCAAGTGTTTAACTCTACCGATTGTTAATATTTAAAGTCCAGTAGGCTATAACTTTGCTTTTATAATGTTAATTGTATTTATTTTATAACGTTATTATATAATATACTTTCTTAAATGTCTGGGTCAAACCATGATTATTTACATTCCCATAAGTGGCTCATAGGAGTGAAAACTTTCACATGATTGAAACATAGAAAAAACGGCTCATTTGATCAACCGTTGTTTGTTTCTAAGTAAGAGAATAAAACCAAACATAGATCTTTGGAGTGTTTGAACTGTGTTTCAAACTTATTGTTGAGAATTAATTCAGCCATGGAACGTGTCAAGACTATTGAGGTTTTGGAACGCACTATTCTTATTTAACACAACGTATACGGTAATTGTTCAACATGACTGTTACATGACGCCAATAAGAAGGGCTGTTTTAACGAATGTATTCACGCGCCACACTATTGCGCACTAACACTGTTTGTTAAGCATGATATTTTAAATATGTTTCAAAACTCCCACTAAATGAATTCTTGCTTACAGTCATACAAATGGTTATAAATACAGCTTATTTAAGTATAATTACTAATTAGCTTCAAAACAAAATAAAAATATAAACAACTTTATATACATATTAATTTCAATTAGAAGAATTCATTAGTACTCCAGTTTGGTCATTCCGATTGCAGCAAGAAGTGTCTGAAAACGATCATGTGGAAGAGGTTTGGTTAGTATATCTGCTAACTGGCCTTCAGAGGGTACATGCTTGATGTAAATCTCACCATTCTCATACTTCTCGCGTATGAAGTGGTAACGTATGTCTATGTGTTTAGTTCTCTTGTGGAACTCTGGGTTCCGCACAAGACGCATTGCACTCTGATTATCAACTGCTAGAACTGTGGCCTCTCCCACTGTTTCCCCAATGTCAAGTAGAATATTTATAAGCCAGATGACTTCTTTGGCCGCAGTTGATGCAGCGATGTACTCAGCTTCGGTAGTGGAAGGGGAGACGGTTTGTTGACGTTGACTAGCCGATGTTATAGGGTCGTTACTCAATTGAAAGAGGTATCCAGTTATGAAACGTCGGGTGTTCAAATTGTTCGCGAAGTCAGTCTGAGAAGCCAATTAATATGGGTGGATTCTCACTCCTTGTAAATTCAATGCCATAGATGGATGTGTCTTTTAAATATTTTAAGATGCGTTTGACTGCATTCCAATGACTTGGTCCATGGTTTGACAAATATCCACTCACGTTTCCAACAGCGTACATAATTTCTGGCTGACTAGCTATTGCAGCAAACATTAAGCTGCTAACATCTTCTCGATAGGGTACTTTTGTTTCTTTATGGTTTCCTTTGTTTGAACTCAAGTGAATGTGTGGATCAGCAGGCAAACTGATTGGCTAAGAGTCTTCAAGATTGAATCGCTTAATTATTTGTTTCATATAGTTGCCCAGATGTAAAAGTATTGATCCGTTCACATTATTTTGCTTTATTTCCAGACCCAGAAAGTAATTTGGTTCACTGATTGTAAATTCAAAGGTTGTCTTCAGTTAATCGAGCACAAGTTGTATTTACATTTTGTTTTCAACCATGATCAGCCCATCATCAACATTTAATGCAAGTAGAGCCTTTGATTCATTGAACTCACCTCAATAAACACATGCAGTACTTTGGCTGAATCCAAACATTTTCAGGAAAACGTCAAACTTTTCGTTCCTGCAACCTGATGATTGATTGAGGTGATATAGTGACTTTATTAATTTGCAGGCAAGGTTTTGGTCGACATTTATTCCATCTGGTGGAAGCATGTAGATATTTTCCTTGAGTTCACCATACAAATATGCAGTTTTCACATCAAACTCCAGGTTCAATGACGTGCGAATAAATATCTCCCCTCGAGCGTATTCAACACCCGAGCGCCCATCCCCCCTCTGAGCACATCTGCGCGCGAGTCGCCAGTCCTTCCAATTCATTCCCCACCCCCGAACCATCCCACGCCGCCAACCACGATCGATAACCCTCTACACACCCCCGGAGATAACACTGTCCTGAAAACTGCATAGATGCTAAAGGGGGTATAAGAAAAAACAATACCTTCCCCCGCCCCCCTGAGATACCAAGGTCCTTTGAGTATCACATATACTCTACTCTTTTATCGTGAGGGCTTAAAATATATATAAAATATTTTAATATAATAATATACATATATAATAATTTTCTTATAAACAAAATGTCTAATAGACGGGATTTTAAAAATTTTGAGATAACTCTAAAAAAATTAGGTAGTTTTAAAAACATATATTTTTTACAGTAATTTTTTAAATTTTTATGCAAATAATAATTTTCGGAATATTTCTATTACTCTCAGTACTTTTACTCATGAATACCGCGTGCCGACAACTTTCGATAGAGCAGGACCGAATAGACGAGAATATTGTTAGTCAAAGTACAAAATCCAAATAGCCTGCACAAAGTGCACACTTTATACTTAATAATGCATAAATTGAAGATGAGTAAAGAATTAAAACCAGCCAAACAACGCATATTATTATGCCATAGAAATATTGCTGAAAGATTTTTTACAAACTATTTTGGTTCCCAAATAAAGTTAGTTATATTTAATATAAATGATTACACCTTAGTTTTCTTATTTTCTTTAATAAGTAATAACCGATCTCACTCATAGAGACGCGTATCCTCTTAAGTTCTCATTTTTTAAATTCATTTGAGGGATTTAACGTGCACTTTCTGAACTGACTGATTAAATCAGCACATTACTTTTTTTTACTATCTGAAAACTTGAAAGACACAACATACATTAGCTCATCTCTTTAAAAGGGAAATCACACATTTTACTAAAGTAAAAGTTCCGCGATGTCAGGAATCGAAACTGGAATCCTTGTTTCAAAAGATAAACGTGCTATTGATTGAGCTTAACTGTCGCACTATGTTACGACTAAATAAATATGTAAATCGTGCTCTTGTAGGAAGTATTTATTATAATAATCATAATAATAAAGTAACCAATAATTATTTGAGGAGTATTAGATTTTAACATATAAGTTGTAGTGCAGACTAAACAAAACATTTCATTTATTTGTTCTTGAAATTAAATTGGAAAGAGTATAACTGTTGGCTTACTGCAAGACATAAATATTTATAAGATGTTTGAAAGTTAGCTGCATTTGAAACTGTCACTATTTTGCTAGTGCATTACTTGATAAAGTGAATAATGTGATCCAACCCTCCTTTAGCGCCAGTTAACTACTATACGCTTTACTTGGACCCTCACGTCCAGCTAGCACACACAGAACGAACTATTTATTCATATGTTTGATTGCCAGAAAAACTTCACTGTTTCCCAGATAACCTTCATATAGCCAATCTAAAATCAATAGAACAAGGAAATAGTATTTAAAGGAATTGCGTACACATTCTTGTTGAGACTTAGGTTTTTTTTAGCACCGCGACTTAATAACCATTCGGGTAATACGTATAAGTACTAATTGCTCAAATGGTTTAGGAATGGATAAGATTGAATTTAGAGGAAGTGAACCCGCATTAGCGTGAAGGTAGAAAGGAAAACCATTTAAGAAAAACCAACCCCGCTTCACCCAAGCGATATTCGAACCTTGATCTCCCCGTCCACATCAGTATAGCTCAACACGAAACTAGCGCGTTAGCTAATTACGCCACCAAGGTGAGTCTGAGAGTTGTTTATAATCTCATTGTAGTAAAAACATTATTAATTGAACTTAAAAAAAGGAAGCCCCAAAATAATAGATTATAAACCAGATCTGCTCGAAACACCCAAAATTAAATATTTTACATCATATAGTAAACAGAATTACAATGTAAAATAAATATTCTAGGAAATAGGGTAAATAATTTATATTCTACTGCATCGATAGTTACGCGGACAAACATTTTCTCATATGGTCCATTTTCAGTGATGGATGAAACAGGGTTCTAATTCTGGCCAGGAATATTGAGGGACTTTTCCTAGTTTGTTTCCCAACTTCTATCCTAGCAAATGTGGTTACATCCTCTTTAATCTTTATCAACTTCATCACAATCTCACAATAATTATTTTAGGCGTGTAGCCTAGATGAGTAGCAGTGGTGATTGAAATAGGTAATATTATGTTACACATAAATATTCTCCTATAGTTCACTCTGGACTATATCATCTCCTTCGCGGAAGAAAGGAATTTCACCTTCCAGCTGACGCATACAATCCATTATCGCTAGGCCTGTCAGTATTTCCAGGAACTCACAGCAAATCACTTGATTAAACTTGTTATCCCTCGCTGCGGCTTCGGGGGTAACTGGTTGATGTCTTGATGACGACAACGTTGTGTTCAGACACGTGTGGGTAGGGGTAAGAAAAAGGTCATCGAGAGTGGTCTGGCAACGTTAGTTGCAGTGGAACAGAAGGATATTCCAGCTGAATTAGTCGTGGTGAAACATAAGGATGTTCCAGCAACGTTAGTCGCGGTGGAACAGAAGGATGTTCCGGCAACGTTAGTCGCTGTGTATCAGAAGGATTTTCCAGCAACGTTAGTTGCGGTGGAACAGAAGAATATTCAGGTAAAGTGAGTCGCGGTGGAACATGAGGAAGTACCAGCAATGTAGGTCACGGTAGAACATGAGGAAGTCCGGCAACCGCGGTGGGAGTTAAGGTGATGATGGGGGGGAGAGAGAGAGAGGGTTAAAGAATATTGCTCTTTCGTAACATAAGACAATTTAATAGCTCCTTCAAACAGGTGGGACACCCGGTTGGGTAGCCACACTCCGACTGGCATAGGCTGACTGACAGAGGAACCACCGTGTTAAATACCCTCCACTGCTGCTTGGCCTTGTCCAATGGGAGAAAAGGGAGCTTTCCATTAGTGCGGGCAAACGTGAGCGATAGTGGCCGCCAAGCAAGCAAATAGAAAGATCAGTTCTCACAAACGCAGACAAATATTAGCATGCTCTGATACACCATGAAGGGGAGCACGAGAGCGAATTCCAATACGTAATGAATTATCAATTGATCACACCATGTGGTTTGGAATCCTAAAATAGACAGATTGTCGCATTTCGCGAAGTTTCTGAAACAAAGAAAAGAATATTATAAATATTATAGGGGAAAAAAAAGTATGTTTGGAAACCGAATAAGGGTTTTTAGAGTTTCGTGTGGAGACACTACTCTATGAGGGACTGGGTGAGAGCCTCCCAAACCACTGTTGACACATCTCATTTATCCGAACAGGGCTTTGGGGCGTCTTTGGCACCCTTAAGGGTCAATGACGTAATTCCCAAGCCCCCGGATAGTAAGAAATAAGATTGGTGGCACCGGGAAGTCTGTCGTAAAAGGACTGCGTCAACTTCCGGAAGTGGTCCTTTTTTATAGTTGTATACAGGTCTCGATGCAGAGTCTCATTCCGGACATACCAAGGTGCGTACACAATGATCCTCAGACACACGCTCTGGAACGCCTGCATCCTCCTCTTATACGTGTCCACCAGGCCTCTAGAACTTTCGTTTCTATGTGAAGAGCACTACTGTGCTCTTCTCAACGTTAATACTTGTCCTCCAGTTGGTCAACTACCCCTCTAACTGTGTCAGGTGCGTCATTGATTCGCCTCTCCACCAGCTGCCCTCGCCAAGACTCCTCTACTAGAGACGTGTCGTCCGCATACAGTTCCAACTTGGTGTCTGGGTATTTAGGTATGTCGTTGACATGCAGAATGAAGAGCACCGGGCATACGAGGGAACCCTGTGGCACTCCTGCCCGGATACTTCTGACTTGGCAAGTGGCGTTCCCAAAGGTAGTGGAGAAGTTTTGGCGGGATGGATAAGATTGTACAACCTTAACTAGGCAGAAGGGCAGGTTCAAGAAGAGGAATTTTAAAAGGAGAGCATCGTGCCAAACACGGTCGAAGGCCTTCGCCACGTAGAGAAAGACAGCACCAGTCAGCCTGTTGATGTTGAAGTTCCTCGCGACCTACTCCACGAGCCGGACGAGTTGGTGAGACGTAGCGTGTCCCGCCCGAAAGCCGAACTGATAGTCCACCAAGAAACCCACCTCGCGAATATGTCGGGTCAGTCTCGTCAGTAGAAGTCTCTCGAACAACTTGCCCAAACAGTCGAGCAAGCTGATCGGTTGGTAAGACGAAGCTAGGGCCGGGTCCTTACACGGTTTATGAAAACAGATGACGTTGGCGTGCTTCCAGAGCTCAGGGAAGTCACTCAGGTGCAGGATGGTGTTGAATAACTCCACGAGGAAGTTAATCGGCTCCAAGGGCAGCTTTTTGAGGACCACCTTATTGATACCGTCGCGTCCGGAGGCCTTGTTTAGTCTTAGAGCAGATAACGCCCGCGACATTTCTGTCACCTCCGTGGGTTCAGGTTCATTCAATGGTCTGTTCGAAAACGCACCGATGACCTGAGCAACGTGCGCAATGTGCACCGAGTCTGATGGGTCGTCAGTCGGTACAAATTGTGCCTCTAAGTGCTCATCGAGAGCATCGGCCTTCTCCTTATCGAAGTTGGCCACCCCATTACGACCCACAATAGGCGGCCTTGGTGCGGGGACCCGTATCAAGATCCTCGTCATGCGCCACAGGGACCAGTCCTGTACGCACAAGCTCTCAATCTTGTCCTCCCAGACACTGTGCCGGTATTCTTGGACCATATCGCGAACCGCATGAACTTAGCGGCTCCAGTTGGCCTTGTCTACAGGGTCCCTCGAGACTTGCCAAGCCAGGTCGGGGGGCCGGAAGCCACCAAGCCGTGTAAATCTATGACGTCGCGGAGCAATCCGCCGCGAGCGCACATAATCCTAGAGCCCCATGAAGGGTGCTTAGCGTTGAAGTCACCACCGATTAAAACAGTCGTGGTAGCTCGAATCATCACCTCCATGTCAGCTCTCGTGGCCTGGTTGAACCGGCGGTAGGGAGGGAAGCAGATGGAAATAAGTCGCATTGGGCCAGTATAGGTCACCATTGGGATAGCCGTTGCTTCAATGTGTTGTAGGGGAGGAAGTGAGATGACGTGATGGACAAGGCCCCTTCGGACCAGGACCACCATCCCACCCCTTCACACATCCCCCGCTTGGTCTCTCCGATGGCAGATTAACTCTGCTAACGAGAACCTGATTGCGGAGCGCAAGTGGGTTTCTCCCAACAGCATTACATCGACACGATGCTTTGCCAGGAAACTTTCGAGCTCAGCCTTCTTCCCCGTGACTTATGGCGTTCCAGAGTGCAACCGTGAGCTACTTCAATACTGGTAGTCCTCTATTCGGGTGTACTGCCATGAGAGAACAGGTAGAGAATGATGTGCTCCATGACCAGGTGGCCACGGTTACTCCTCGGAGACTCCTGGACCTTACTCAAGAGACTCGATGAAAAGTCCCATGGATCCAGTCCCGAATTTCCCTTGAGAAGCTCAATACAAATTTTTAGCTTTGCAGCATCATTCTCAGGGGTAGGGTTGGGTGTGGGGGTGGCAGGGTCGATAGGCGTGGGAGTGGGGAGTGGCAGGAAGGGGTTGAAGGGGTTCGAAGGGGTGGGTCCTCGACCAAGATGGATGAACCGGATGCAACCGGTTCTGGTAGGGTGGCTTTGCCTCTGCCTGAGGTGGAGGGATTGGTCTCCCTGACAGCGCACTGGCGAAAGATTGCACCAGCGGCTTTGGTGTCGGAGCTGGAGTCACTATCACCTTCCGTACGGCAACGTGCTCCGAGGGATTCTGGCCTTCGCTTAGGCCATCTGTTCTCCCTTCTTGAACCTTGGAGGCCCGCACAGTCCCCGCTGCTCGCAAAGACTTGTACGTGGGACAACCCCGCCACACCGAGGAGTGGGCTCCTGAACAGTGCAGGCACTTCGGAGGAGATCGTCTCTCCTCCGGGCACCCGCCCCTCTCGTGGTTGCCACCACAGAGCCCACACCTAAGGTTAGCGTGGCAATCCCTCTGAACATGACCAAACCGGAAGCATTTCTTACACTGAACCGGGCATCCGGGAGACTTGTATTTCTTCACCCTGACGCGGAGCCCGCACAGGACTGATATGGAGTACAGCTTTGCGGTGTGCTCCCGGGAGTCAGAGAGACAACGAAGTTTGGCAACCACTGCCTTTCTCCGGTCCTCTGATCCCGTTTCCACTGGGAGAGCATCTGGGTGAAGGATTTCACGGGGAAATCCATCTCCATTAGCTCTTCCTGGATGTTGCCAGGGTTTGTCCGTGTCAAGAGTCCCTTCACCACGACTCTGACCAGTCGCTCCCATCCCAGCTCGTAGGACCAATGCTGGATCCCCAAGCTCGGCAAGAACTTCTGGAGGGCGTGGTAATCCTCCTCCGACCCGCAATGGAGGTGCACTCGATCCCCCAGCTGCCTGACCGCCTCCACAAGCACTCGATTCTTGGTTCAAATGGCCCTCGCCACCTTGGAGTAGTGCTCCACATCACACAAGATGATGGGAGGGATCTTCCCCTTGGCTTTGGGAGCCGGCCCAGAACCACTAGTACCAGGCTGGGGTGAGGCACGGCTTGCGTTGCTACCCATAGGTTTCAACCGCTTCCCACCTTTGCAAAACGCTGGCGCACCCTGGCCCAGGCCACCGTTATCCTCGCTCTCATCACCAGAGCTACCGCCTAAATGGTTAGGGCTGCCCCCCGGTAGCTTCCTGGTGTTGCCGGCCTTACCCCTTCGGTGGAGTCTTACGGTCTGAAATCCATCAGACTCATCATCCGACCCCTGGCTCGACTCATCGCGCATCAACGGGAGGTCTGGTCCTGAAGACAGTCCCTCCACGTCCACGGATATTTATGTCAGGTTTGGGACCCTTAAATTATTTGAAAAAAATTACCTCGGCTTCTTACAAATAAAGAAAAAATCTTAGAGCTAATTTGTTATTTGTTTTACACGTGTGTAATATAATAATTAATGATTAAAAAAATGAATAATAAGCTTTTCACAGTAATTAAGATTCTGAAAAGGGGGAGACTTGCTTTATGTTACCATAACCAATAAATATGGATAGCACTGCTGCCAAAATAAAGTGTGGCGTGTTTGAATCCTTAACAGCTAAAAATAATGCCAGCTTTTATATTAATAAGAGCAAACATCATTAACTAACAAAGTTTGTAACTAATAATTGATTTTATCTGTAAGATAATGAAAAATTAAAATTAATTTAGTAGATCAAACCATTTGGAATCGCAAAAAGAATCAAGAAATAATTTAAGTACTTAAGGCCTTCTCTAACACCGGCCTTGGGTGTAGCTATGCAAACTATTTTGCAGTCATGTGTAGAGGTATAATATACCACGAGTGCTGATCTAATAAGTTGCTACCTTTCAATCTCAACGGAGTGTACAATAAATTCAGAGTCTCGGAGATCTAATTCCAATTTTTTAAGGAGATATATTTCAGGATTTTCATTTAGGCTGTTTGTGTGGAAAGTGTCGGAAGAGAGGCTCTTCCGAGGATGTACACTTAAGGATCTTTTGGGATATAATTCAAATTTTTAAAGGATTTCAGGATTTTCATTTGGGCCGTTTATGTATAAAGTGAAGGAAGAGAGACTCTTCCGAGAAGATAAAATTCAGTCACCTCAACTATATTGTGTTAAAACCGTATGGTACTCAGTTTTAATACATTGCTTTATAAAATAATAGCTAAATATGTCATGCCTGTATCATTACGCATTTTATATCGAATTATAAACTGGTGCATATATCTGATTTTAAAATAAAATCCAATATATGTAACATTCCTTTTTATATTTTATTTTCATATTCAGGCTGTCATTGCTATACTAAATTTACCAAATAGATCTAAATAGCAAACATTTTTAATAATTCTTCTGTAGCTATGTGAAGCTTCACTATATTTAAAGATAACTTTTACATAAGTAGAGTTGATGCACTTGGAGAGGACTTAAAGTCTTTAATATTATTTTGAGACAAAGAGACATATAGAGAGAGGAAATAGGATTCCACATTATGGTAGGTAGTCACTGTATTTAATAGAAGTAAAATACTTAGATATTTGGAAATGTATGTTTACAAAGGCATGTCGTGAAACTAAACTAACCGTAATTATGCTTAAAGTCACTACATGCAGGTTACTACATTAAAATAATATTTTTAATGGAACTTGGCTGTTAAAAATAATTTTTATAATAATTTATATGTTAATGTATCTTTTATGCTCCTATTTCTAATTATATTGTTATAATGTATTTTCTTTAACTATAAGATTTTTAAAAATTTCTAAATCTTAATTTGTAATTGGTTTAATATTTCTTTAAAGGAAAATATAGTATTTAAATAAATACTCGACATTTTAATATAAGAAGATATATTGAGTAATTTCAATCCAAAACAGAATGTGCTGATGATACACAGAATAGAATACATCAGACACTATAATAATAGTAAATATAATATGCATGATTCTAGGATATTGAAACATAAACTCTATAATTAATAATGTAGAAGTGTTGGGACAATAATGAAACATTACCAAACTTTTTTACATAATTATTTTGTACAAAATACATTTCTGGACTAACTGAAAACAATTTGCCAATTCATACATACTCTATATTATGTTCACTTGATTGAAATATTACTTGAATAATTCTCTTATTCAAAAATTTTCCATTATTACATAAAATATTATAGGCTATAAGGAATAAAGAAACAAATTGAGAAAAATATGTTCACTTCCTAAAAAACCAAGTAGATGCTAAATTATTATTTTAATTCATGATACAAATTTTGAATGGAGAATTATGAGGAACTTTACTTGTTATAGGCCTATGTTATGTGAGTATAATAATGTTAAATACATATTATTTGTTGTTATGTAGGTCTGAACCTAGTAAAGAAATGAAAGCAGCAATGAAAGTTTTAAATGATTCCTTGGTGAAACCTCAATCAATGAGTGTACCAAATCATGTAAAAAGTGCAACCAGTATCATACAACAAGAGTGGTTTCAGGTAAGTCCTAACAATTGTAATTTAATCACAGGGGTGAAGTTTTTGACCTAGGGACATATGCTGCCTTTGTGAAGTCCAGTGTATGCTACCTTTAAATTAAATCCCCCTCCTCCTATCCCCTCCCTTGCCTACGCTATGGCATTAGGAACTCGAAAATTTATTGCCCACTTAAAATAGTACGCCACCTATCCCTATCTTGCCCAAGTTCTATCCAGTCCAACTCATTACACCCTATATCTACGGGTCCATTCTAATGTTATCTTCTCCCATTTGCGTTTAGGTCTACCTAATGGTCTTTTCTCATTGGGTTTGCTAATCAGTAGCATGAACACGGTTCTGGAATCTTCCATTCATGCTGTATGTCCTGCCCACCATAATCTACAGGACTTGACTATCCTAATGATTAATGAAAGGAAACAATCACTAATAAAAGTAACAATACTTAAGTTGCCACTGTCTGCATAACCATATGTTGTGGTATTAAAACCAAATTAAATTATGGCATTGTAATAAAAATGAAAAATTTATCGGGAAGATCACTTTTCTATTAAGTATGAAATGTCTTTAAGGAACAATTCAACTTACGTTGTTTTTTTTTGCTAGGTACATCTTTTTAACAGAAAGGCTATAAAATATGAAGAAGGGATGAAAAGGGTAATTCAGAGTGGGTATGCTCAACCCTATTAATTAAACTCAGATTTTCATATTAACTGTAACATATGAGTCTAAGGCCTTAAACAGGGTTGTCACAGGCTTGGCTACATTATACTAACAAAAAAAATCCATTAATCTTCAGTATGGCTTTTGTTAGAGTTTTAATAAGTGAATATGGAGTCAGTTTGAGTCACTTTTGGTCAGCTACACCTACAACTGCAAACGTCAGCTGGTTACAGTTATGCTTGTGTATGGGATGTAAAATGTGCTGGACTCCTTTTAGTTATGTTTGACTAGTGCTGTATTGTTTCTTAACATTAGTGAAATTTTAAACTACGTCTCGCTAAAAAAAAATTCACCCCCTCTTCCCACACCTTGTCACGCATTGTCACAATTTTGTGAACTAATATTATGTTACAATATAACGCACCCCTACCCTATTCCCTATTTAAATAGTATTTTTAATTGTAGATCCTATAACCCTTTTATTGAAACGTGTTCGTACGTGTTCGCCAAGCTCGACAATCGAATTTGATGAATCGATCGTTGTTTGCTAAGACGTGCTCGTTGTCGGTTTTACTAACACAATACACTACCACTACTTGGAGCAGAAACTTAATGTTAGAAACTAATACCTCTCATAGCTCTAAGAAATTGACCAAAACATACTAATTTAGCATGAAATAAAATAAAAAAAGTAAAAATTAAGTTTTGGGATAGCTATAAGCTCGACCTTTTGTTTAAATAAATGGTATGGTGCATCTCACTTTTATCTTAAAATAAAGACAACTAATAAAACGTGTAAGATTTTTGAAAGGAAATAACATACACTGTTGCAGATACACTTCACCAAACAGCATAAATGAAATTGCATACACTGTAACAGAAACATTGAGAAAAGAGGAAGATTTCGGTCCACCAAAGAGTATTACAATCAATTTCAACCATCAAAGAGCTCTATAATATAAATAGATATATATTTGCTTATAGATCAGAAAATATTGGTTTTATATTAGTATAATTATTCTAAATAAAATAATTTTGTATTTAATATTGCTACAACTTCACTATGATGAATAATTTTGTACCTCAAATAGTTGCGGTTATATGATCAAAATTGGAAATTTCTGCATATTTAAAGTAACCTTAAAGTCATTTTCATGGGAAAACAAGAAAATGCAATTTCGCTTGTAATGTTAAACAATGCTTGGATACAGAATTTAATCAAAATTGTTAAAGCAAATTTTGAGAAAGTAGAGTCTTACTTAGGTACAAGTAAAGCGTTAATATACAATGACTGCGAAATTATGGGAATTAATTTCAACTCACCCAAACTGTCCCATTTCGCCCTCAACTGGTCTTATCCATCCAAACACCTGATCCACATCCGTCAGACACGACCGGCCGGTCTTACACAAATCGGCGAACTGGGCTATGCATCCGAGGCCCAGGCGTCGCAACTAGATCTTCATGTGTCTATCCTTTCATATCACTCGCCTCCCCTCCCTTGTCCTATAATCTTTACCACCCCTCATACTGGGGCTAACCTTATACATGGATGTTATTGAGGTCTTAACCGGCACTCTTGTTGGGAGATTTTCTTGGATATGGTTGTAGCATCCGTGCTAAGTTTTTGTTATAATGGAAGCAAAATTTATTTTAGATCTAATATCTATTTATACTCTTTTCATCATTATTTTTTGGTCATAAACTTAACCTTATTTAAAATATAATTGAAATTATTTATTCAACACCTCAGATATTTTTTATATTGTAATCTAGAACGTAGATCATGTATTACTGAAATTTCAAAGATTGCTTATACTCTTATGTGTTAAAGGTCACTATACATTTTATAAAATGCATTACGATGTTCATCTCTAAAAATTTTTTATAAACAACATTTTTGTGCTAATCATTTTTGGGCATTTAAGAAACTTAATTTTGTGATAGTAAGATATTAGGAGTTACGATAATATAATGAAACTAGTGGGTCGTTGCAGCGATGGCTGCAGATTATCGCACTAAAATATTTTTTAAACTTTTTATTGGGAAAGGATCTATATAATAAGCCCTCAATCATTTTGTAGTTAAATGCTTACTCGTGAAAGGCTATCAACTTTACTTAGATATTTAGTTTTCGACGTATAGTTTGAATAAAAAATATATTTTTACCCCTCACGCCCCGACGAGAACTTTAAAATGACCCCTCTCCCAGATATATTTCTATTCGTTGCACCCAACCACTGAAGTAACGGTTGAGCCGATATTATTTTTAAACAAAGACAAATATTTAATTTACCAATATACAGCTATATACAAATCATGGTTTTCATGGTGATGTAAAAGAATGATTGTACAGATGAACCACTGTACACACAAGGAAAAGAGGGATAATTGGCTAGGAAAGTTGGGTTTTAGTTTAAGGCCACTATTTTTTAACAGCATCCTGATTCCCTAATCTTTAAAATGAGTGTTCGTTTGTCAAAATCTGTTCAGTCATTTCCTCATAATTTTCTATTACTGGAAACAGGCTCATCAATTAATATATATTAAGGTATGTGATAGAGAAAGTGATAAAATGTGATGGTGAAAATGAGAGTGTGAATATGAGAAAGTGCGTGTAAGAGACGGAGAATGAGCAATTGAAAGAGATAGAGTGAGAGTGAACGAATGGTAGTGAGAGCATGTGTATGTGTTAGAGAGAGAATTACTGTGAGAAGAGAAAAAGTGTGTGTGTGTGTGTGTGTGAGGATAGAGAGAGAGTGTGTGTGAGAGAGAAAATGAGAGAGAGTGTGGGAGATAGAGAAAGAGAATATGCAAGGGAGAATGCGTGATAAAGTGTGTGAGTGTGTGTGTATGTATGCACATCTTATGGTTATCAAATTGCTACTAAAGATCTATTTTGTAAATTTTGACCAATAAAATTGGTAATTATAGACTATTGAGTCTAAAATGACAGAGATAGATCATTGCTGTACAAGGGGTGGATCCAGGAAGATGGCATGAGGCGTGTACCTTCTTCAAGAAATTAAACCAATTAAATCAACGTTAAAGTCACTACTAGTTTTATCGTCACGTAATACTATTTCACTAACCAGATTTCATTTTTTAAATTGTTATTGGTAGTATTAAGATTTAAGACAAACACATTAAGTATTAAAGTGGTTAGAATGGGCATTAATGAAATTACCCAAATTTAAGTTGCGTGCCTCTAAACTTGTTGCAAAAACCTTGTTTAGTTTTAAATTTATTTTATCATTTTAATTATTACTATTTCAATGATTAATAATAAATACAGATCTTTAAAATAATTTATTTTTAAATAAAGTGCTTTAAGCAAAATCTTTGAATAATACCACACACATAACGTCCTGGTATGGCTTAGTGGTAAAATATCGATTTAGAATGAGAAACAGCAGTATGAGCTATTTTATAGAGTGGAGTTAAATTTCGATTTTTGAAATATGAATAATTTCATCTATTTTGTCTAAATGATTGTATAGCTAAAAAAAACTATTTACATAATGATTGCTATAAAGTTAAAACTTATATCCCTCTTAATAATCACTATCTGTTGAGAGCACCCACGTCCCCGTCCCCCCTCACGAAAATCCTGGATTTTTCCCTGTGCTGTACAAACATTTCCCCTGATAGGTTAAAGGAAACACAACCTCTTGGAAGACTTACTTATATGCCTACTCCATGGTATTAGAGAATTATTGCGTTTAAACTTAAGTAGTATCTCTTTACAACTAAAGTTCACAGAATTGTATTTATATATTTGCCAATGTCTCAGAAACTATTGGTTTTATAAAAATATATTTCAAATATTTTATTTTTATTTTTAATAGTACTAAAATTTTACCATGGTAAGTTATGTAGTATCTCAAATAGTTGTGGAGATACGGAAATTTCCACTTCTGTAAGGTACCCTAAAAGTAATTTTCATGGTAATTTTTTTTTATATAAACTTAATAAACGCCTAGATACAAATTTTAATCAAAATCGTTGGAGCTGCTTTTGAAAAAAATGATTTTATCTTTTGCTTTTAACTGAAATACTCTTAATTTTGGGGTTAAAAAGACCCACAGAGAGATGGAATTGCAAAGACCATTTTTTATGGTTCGAGGGTTCATGAGACTTCGACCTCCATTTGCATTTCATGTTAGATTTTTTTTTACGGTCGCAATAGTTTACCTTTAGTGTTCAAAAAATTAAAATAAATAAATATATATATATATATATTTGCGTATAGCTTGAAATTTATTGGTTTAGTGAAAAAATGTTTCGAATAAAATATTTGTATTATAAATAGATCTACATGTTTGCAATGATAAGTAATTTCATATCTAAAATAGTTCCGAAGATAAGATTAAAAAAAGTAATTTTGCTGAAATATTGAGGGTAGCGATTTTGTTTTGAATATTTATAATTGTTTTAAAATAGAATTTTATCAAAATTGCTAGCACCGATTTTGAGAAAATCACTCTTGCTCTTTTTGACCATCAGTAAACTACCCTTAATTTTAGGGTTAGTTATCCAATTCCAAAAATCCCTCGGGGCAGCCCTATGAAAACCCTAGATACCAAGTTTTACCCTGATCGGTAAAATAGTTAAGGCTCTAGTTGGAGGTATAGACAGACAGACATACATACAGATGGAAATTCAAAAACAACTTTTTCGGATCCGGGGGGTAATGAAACGTCGAGATTCATCAAAATCTTGAGTTCAATATTTTTGACGATAACAATACCTTATCTTCCTGTAAGATATCAAGAATGTAAAAATATTACGAGCCTTCCGGTTGATACAACACAAGTTTAAAGCGTCCCGCCTCCACACAAAAACGCCACTTCTTCGTTCTTCCTACCTTTTTCTAACAGGATCTCCATTCTAGTATGAACGAACCCAGATATTACTACTTGTCTGTATAGTATATTTGATTTTGAATGAACCTAGATTCTAATACGCTTCTTTATAGTGCATTGTATTGTGTGTTACACTGGATTTTTTTCCATGAATTTGCTTCGCAACAGAGATAACGATTCCTAGAACAAGTCGATGACTTCAACACAAACAAATATTTTACTGATATTAATCTTTCACCTCACATTTTGTAGCCACTATTGTGGGGATTATTTATGGAAAGGGCATTTGCTTTTTCTGTTCGTAGGAAGAAGATTTCTACCTTCAGTTTCACATTGTCTTTAATAGTGTGGATACCGTCCGTACCTATTGGGAATTTTGAACTCTGTGCCATAAGTGAGCAAGCAAAAAAAAAAAAAAGACCCACAGTTCGAAAGTACATATTTCTTTTTATAAATTATGTTCCACGTAAAATTATATTTATCTACTCAAGTTAGCTACAATATTTCCTTGCCTCGTAAATTCTATAACTAACATAATTTCTTCAAAATATTTATTGAATTGAATTAAAAGAAAAATGACTATTAATGGTGCCCTTGTCTGCAGCTAAATCTTTATAAACGCTAATCGTATTTAATAAAAACTTGTTGAGTCTCAACTTTATTAATAATTTCATTATTTTTGTGTGTCTGATATTGATTAAATATGATATAATAATTGACACGTGGTCAATGTATTCCTTGCGTTGCTTTAACAAAAACAAGCAGACACCTTTATATATATATTTTAATTAACAATATTTCTACTTATTTAGACATGAACTTATTAAAGTTATTAGGTGACTAACTACCCAAAACGTGCGCACCCTTGTCGTCCTTTACTTCGAGTGTCCTCACTTTCTTCAACCGTGAACAATAGAAATCCTCCCCTCGACCAACTTTCAACTAGTCACCTCAGCTATACAACCGTAAAAATGTATTGTATATTCAACCTTAAAACTTCACCTACTAAATAAATATAAATATATATATATATGTATACTTATTCAGAAACGTATTCCTGTGACATTAAAATACTTAGGCTAGTAAAATAATATTCCCGAAATTACCTACTTCAATACTCCCCCCAAATTGATCTCAATGATATTATCCTTTAGATCAATTTGAAAATTAGGATGAAAAGCATAATAACCTCCTTATATATGGACCTTGACTTTACATCCGTTTTATTGGGACCTTGTTTAGCAACTCTTGCTGCTCCCGGATTAACAAGCAGTCAGGTAGAGGCCCGTAGAGCACTCTCTTTCTGCAGATGCGCCTCTCTTTCCATTGACTCTTCCTCTACCAAGCATTTGGCTGGTCATAAGCAATAAGTTTCTTATCTGTCATTCACTTCTCTTTCTTTCGAAACTCTACACTTTACTTGTTGGAATGTGTCATTTCACTTAGTGTTACTAAATACATTATACAATAAATTAAATTCGTTACCTATTTACCCTAGTTAATTGACAAAGTTAATCTTTATATAATTGCAAATAACATTAGATTAAAGAATAAAACACACATCATGGTGTTAAAAAAGAAAAAAATTAAATACAATTTAATGTTGGTAACTGAACTCAGGTCCTTTAATTGCCAGCGGTTATTCTTGGTTTCCTCATCTTCTTATATTTTTTTCACTGTTTACGTGGTACATTTTAAAGAATTTTGCATTAATAGTTCCGATCAGTCTGTCCGTCACCTGGCAGTGTATCACATAAGCATTTTAATTTTTTATATTTATCAACTCTGCCAGGTCCGTAATATAATAAGTGGAGTTTTGATATGTCTCTGTCAATCGCTGACGACACCTTGTGAGTTTTTATCAGTACCAACTGTCTGACCTCATATTTTGCCGCGTTCGGAAATTTCTTCTTATGTTTACAGATTTCCTTTTCCGAGCTTGGCCAAGTTTGGCACTTTGTGATAGCTCTTGTTAATCAGGAAACACCAATAGTTCCTCAAACTTCTGTGGTGAGCGTTGTTCAAACATCAACTCGTATGGTGTGAAACCAGAGCGGAATGTGGGGTATTGTTGATGCAGTCTTCAATTTTATAACGTGTGCAGGCCGTGACACGTGGTTCACGTGACAATATAGCCTCAACATCAAGCCCAACTCCCTAAGTACCGGTTATAATACGTTAGATTCCAGATGGTAAATGGACGCATGACCAAATTTGAAATCATATTCCTGGAACTCTTTTCTCCAGTGCTGGCTGATAAATTGTGGTCCATGGTCGGAAACCACCAGATGTGGCCTACATACATCTTGCATATACTCCTCCGTGATTCGTTGTGCAACGATTCTAGCGGTATCTTTCCATATTACATAGAATTTGACTTATCAAGTGCACAAATCCATGACTCAAAAAATGTACCTAGCTCCTCTTATTCCTGTCGGTAGGGGCCCGTATTAAACTGCATATACTTTCTCCGACGTGCTGGTAGCGGTTGATAATTGCAGTTGGCCATCAGTTTTGATATTGGGAGCCTTTGTTTTATGACACACATCTTCAACAGCTCTGCAACGGTTCGAATCATAGCTCCAAACACACACACACGATTTCTTCATCCCTTGATATATCTTTTTAGGACCAAAGTGCCCTTATTGTTCGTGATACAAATTTATCAACGATGCTACTCTCATTTTAGGAATGGCCAACAGCCATTCTAGTTGTTGCTTACAGAGCATGCCACTATAAAGTTGATATTGTTCACATACTTTCTTGAGTGGTGAGCCTGATTTTATTGCTCTGATAATCAAGATTAGTTTTTAGTCGTTTTCTTACCCCTGGATAAGCTCAACTCTAAATTCCACTTTCTCTCTTTTATTTTTTCTTGTGTTGCACCTCATGACATTTAATGTACACTCCTCTTCTTGAATTGGAAATGATAGTGGTGGTTATCATGAAAGGGTGTTTGGGAAAACCTGTTGTTTGCCGGGAACATACTTTATTTTGAGGTTGTACTCTTGCAAGAATAAAATCCACCTAGTGAGACGTCCATGTAGCAATTTACACCTGTTGCGAAACGAGAGTGCCTTGTTATCCGTGATTATTGTGGTCGGTCGATCAATAATATATGGCCTAAATTGTTGACACTAAAATAAAATCGTTAACAACTCTTCTTCCGTGACACTATACCACTGCTCCGTTACACTCAGCACGCGACTGTCAAAGGCAATCGGTCTTCTCTGATCTCCTTGGTCGAGTTTAAACAGTTCCAATCCTATCGCATATTCAGATACATCACATGCTATATACATTTGTCCTGTGAAATCCATACATACCAACATGACAGTTTTAACAAGGGTTGTTTTAATCACTGTTATGGCTTCGTCTTCCTTTGTGGTTCACATCCAAGAGATATTTTTCTTGGTTAGGTGCAAAAGGTTTAGTACCAGCTCTGAATGGTGTCGTATAGATTTATGATAAAAATTGATGAGCCCTAAAAAATCTTATAGTATTTTAACACTCTTGGGTGTCGGGAAATTAACAATAAAGTTAACTTTTTCAGGTTCAGTCCACAATCCTTTGGGAATTATAATATAACCCAAAAAACTTATTGTATTGGTTAAAAACACTAATTAAAAAAAAATGACTGTAATTCCTCCGTCCGATAGTCTTGTTAAAAATAATTTAAGTTTATTGCAGTGATAAATGAAATCGGATGAAGATATAAGCCAATCATCAACGTGCACTTCTATCTATGATAGTATAACCTGTCTTGATACCGCCTCTAGTCCCCTAATAAACTTGCTTACAGATACAGATAGCCTGAACGGAAACCTTGTAAAACAATATGTAGCCCCATTATATAGAAAGGCAGTATACTTCCGTGATTCTGGTTCTAGTATAATTTGCCAATACGATGCATATAAGTCTAGAGAAGTCATATATTTGCACCCCTTGAATCTCTGGAGTATCTCTTCCATCGGTGGTGGCGATTCATAATCGGGTACAAGTATCTCGTTCGCTCTTCTTGCATCTAAGCACAATATCACCCCTCCCGTTTTCTTTTTTACTACTACTAGGGGATTGATTATATCTGATTGGCATCTTTCAAGAATACCCCATTAAAGAATTTGGGTTAGAGTTTGTTCCACTGCATCTCTTTGACTATAAGGCACTAGATAGGCTTGACAAAAAAAAGACGAGTTAACTGCCACCTCCAACTTACAGGTATATCTTAGATTTAAGCCTAGCTTCTTCGAAAAAGCTTCCTTGCATTGTTTAAGGATTTCACTAAACTAATCACGCTGGCCATCATTAATCCCCGTTATTTCTTTCAGTTGTCCATCAAGAATGCGGTGTATGGCCTTGTTTCCCTAGCTTACACAAGTTCTTTCTTGGTTTGCTTCTTCATTACACAACCCTGTCGATGTTTTGAGGTTGTTGACCCCTAGATGATAATTACTAACTGACTCATTCATTCTTCACTAATTTACTATAATTATGGCTGTATTTATTTGTTGCAGGAACCTTATATTTCTCTGGTAATATTTCATTTTCGTGAAAAACTTCCGCCAGTGGTCTTACGTCAATGCTACCACCCTTCCCGTCTTGACTACTGGATACGTTCACCGGCTCACATTTCTTTTGATTTTTATTGGTTTTTGTTTCCGAATTATAATAGTAGGAATCTTTAGTATTGTGATCAGTCTTCGATTTAATCTCTTTGTCTTGAGCACTTCTTCGATACGTATCGTAGAACAGTTTGGAAGGGGGGTTCTTCCCACTACCCCTACTCTTATAATTTCCATACTACCCTTTTGAGAACTACTTTGCCTAACTTAGCAGAACTCACTATTATATTACTAAAGCCTCTACTTGCCAACTCCAACTCTATATTTCTTGCTGTTTCCTGTCCTAAAATATTAAACGACTTTTCCGTCTTTCTTTTACTTTCAATTGTCATATTTGACTTACAATTAACTTGCTGACACACCCTTAAACTATTTATTGTTTGTTCTCTTGTAAACGGTATGTTGACCTTTTGCAAATCCTGCTGGTATTTGACCGATTTGGTCATATTATATGTATGCTCTTGTTTTCCAACCAATTCGTTTTGATAATAGCAGGATACATTTTTAATCTCTAAAAATGGTTGGCAACAGGTGGTCCTGGTTTTTCTCACAAATTAATTGATATGCATCTTGGGACAAACCACTAATTTGAGAACCTGTGTCTACTAGGAAATTAATCTTTGCTTTTCCTACGTGGCCCTGTATTTATGGTGACTTATCTAGCTTTACTTGTGAGTGGATATCTTCTTCATCCAATAAGTTCATTCTGGGGTCATTTCTTGAAACCGTATGAATTTTAGCGATTCTCGCTACTAGTTTCAATACTATTAGTTCTGTGATCCCTTCTAGTTTTACTAATTGACAGTGCAGATCAGAATGGTCCAGATTTACCAGTTTTTTGGTGACTCATTTTGGTATATTCTTCCCACTTCCCTTGGTTCACCTGGATGTTCCTGAATTAAGTCTAATTGATCTGGATTCGTGTGCACTTCTGCTCTGACCATTTGAACACTCCTATGTCTTGTGTGTTTGTCTCCATCTTGTTTCCTCCTATTTCTTTCAAAATGTGGTACTTTGGGCTCGTACGGTGGTGACTTCAGTGATGGTCTGGATTGTTGTGCACTATTCCTTGATTAGTTCCATTGATTTTCTCTATTATTGGTTTTAAAATGGTTCTGGTTATTTTCATTCCTGTCTGACCTTCCCACGGGTGGTATTGGTGGGGATTCTGAGTTCTTACCTGCTAGTGCTGCATGGCTCCTGTTTCTACTGCCCTGATTCCTATCTCTATTTACATATCATCTCCTGCAAGTATCTTGTCGTTAGTATTCCTGTGGGTGTGAGGAAAATTTGTTATATTGACCTCTCCTGCCTGCCCCGTTATCTCTCGACCTCTCCTGTGACTTCATATTATATTTCCCATATATGTTACCTCCTGGTCCTTCTTCCATGGATTGTTGGGCCTTCTCTTGCTGCACTCTGTTGTATAGAATTTCCGCCATATTTTTGAGACCTGCTACTGTACTTTTCTGTGCTGCTAAAGTATGTCTTGTATTTGCCTGGTAAAATGATGAGTTAAGTGGAATACAAATCTTTCCTCGCTCATTGGTGTATCCAAAAACATAGCTTGCGAGTGTAATCTATGTAGATATTCGCAGATATTTTCCTCTTTTGGATCGTATCTACCATTAAAAACTAATAGCAGAAAGAATCCTGCGCGAGAATATTCCAGAATCTTAACAACAATTAAGTTCTAGCTTCTGCGTTGGTGTCCCACTCAGTTTCATTCATCTCCGCTCACACAGCTGCCTCTACCTCTAGTCCATTAAGTAACAAGTTCAGTTTAGCCAATTCCCTAGATACATTTTGAGTGATTTTATCTCACTTACAAATATATTGTACGATTGAAACTTTTGAATTTTGGCCAGTAAATTTAGATATTCTTGTTTTGATCGCTTTGAATTGTGCATCCAAATGCGTAATATTACGTATGTGTTCCTCTCTATGTGTTGGTATCCGTGTAGTAATATTAATAGATTTATTAGTTGGGGGTACTCTTTTGGTACCCATGGGCTCCTTGTTTGCACTCCCCCCAATCTCTAATTGCGTCACTAGTGTGGACAGTTCCGTGATCTCTTATCTAGAACATTTATAGTCTTGCTCTAATGCTAACTGTTATTGCTGAACTAAACTGGCTGTTGCCTACTGCTCCCCTTTCAAACGTCCTTATTCAGTATTAATCGTAGTTTAGTCCCCTTGTACTTTGATCTGTTCTTCCTGTATGGAATATGCGCGTTGCTGTACCTCTTTAGTGGTCTGCTCCATGTCGGCATGCTCCCTTTCCAATTTTAATTGCCTATCTAATATTTTGTTTAGTATTTTCCATGTCTGATCTTGGGCGACTTTTAATGTGGTCATCATTCCCCGAATCATCTCCTCTGTCTTCTTTTGGGAAGTTAATATTTCTCTGGAAATCAATTCTAAAAGTGTTCTCATTAGTGAAACATCGAGTTTAGGTGGGGAAATTTGTACTACCTCCTCTGTGACCTTACCTACATGAGTTGTTACGACATTCTTGGTTAGATTATTCAAAGATGTTTGTGCTCAACTATCATATTTTATTGTCTAACTTAATTTGTCAACCATCCTCAAATAATCTCAACAGACAGTTTTATCTGCTCACTGAACCTGTATTCCTATCTTCTTTCAAGTGTTCCATTTCCTTTCTTTCCACGGTCTCCCCTCTCCCTTCCATGATAATCTTTGTTTGTCTTGTGGTCCTCGTTGACTTCATTTCTTAATATTTTTAACAAGAGATATCTTCCTCCTATTTATTAAGTCCCAAAAAATTGCAAATATTAAAAATAATACCTAAGGGATCACTTACCTTGGTTTACCGCACTCCACATGCCACTGGAACGTTACCTACTCATTTACACTTTGTCATCATTCATTAATTCTGCTAATAGATTACACCTATCTGATGAGTGTCAGTGTCCTCTCCATCTCGTAGAGTTGTTAGGTCTCGTAGTCGTAGTCCTGGCTTCGTGTTCGTAGTTCTGTTTGCAGGTAATTCTGTTGGTTCATTGAAGTCCACAACACGTTTATCGCTTATTTTACGCTATCATAACCTGATTCGTTCTCCATTCCAGTTAGAATGCGAATATTCATGCTGCAGCACCACTTGTTGAGTCTCAACGTTAATAATAATTTCATAATTTTTGTGTGTATGATATTGATTAAATATGATATAATAATTGACACGTGGTCAATGTATTCCTTGCGTTGCTTTAACAAAATCCAGCAGAAACCTTTATATATATATATATATTTTAATTAACAATATTTCTACTTATTAAACATGAACTTATTAAAGTTATTAGGTGACTCACTACCCAAAACGTGCGCACCCTTGTCGTCCTTTACTTCGAGTGTCCTCACTTTCTTCAACCGTGAACAATAGAAATCCTCCCCTCGACCAACTTTCAACTAGTCACCTCAGCTATACAACCGTAAAAATGTATTGTATATTCAACCTTAAAACTTACTATATATATATATATATACATATTCAGAAACATATTCCTATGGCATTAGCATAATTAGGCTTATCAAATGTTATTCCCAAAATTGGCTACTTCAAACTGTGCCTGATCAGTAGAATGAGAATTTAGATGTAAATTAAGGTCCCAATATAGACCAATGTTATGTCGGAATTATGTTGGAATTATGTAAATACATACGAAGTTCCATCACGCAAGTAATACTGACAATATTTCTTTAAAAAAACACTGGTGCATTTCGAAATAATACTTAGGTAAATTAAAATTTGCACGTAATAGAAAGGGCTTTACATTCAAGAGTAGAATATCTGGTTGTTTCTGCCTATTTAATGAACAGTGTTTGTTACAAAATATTTTACATTAAATAAAATTTTTCATATGGATTCAAAAATAATAATAATAATTCTTAAAGTTCTCATAATTTTTCATAACAATGTAAAACAAAGAATTTTTCATATTTTCTGGCGCCATAATATGCCTCTTCTGTAGCAATATTTTTTAGGATGAAACTCCTTTTTACTTCACAAGAAGTGATTGGGGAATATTTTAGAATGCATATTTATCTCATTATAATTCAATTAATTTCAGTCTAGTGCTTTCCCCACAAATGATAGGTATCCTTCACATGTTTCGATGTTTCAAGTATATTATTTTTTACAAGAATTAAATATATGTGAAACAACAGTGCAGGTATGAAAAAGGGACCAAATAAAATACTACGAACATAAAAATGTATGCTACTATTTATTGTGAATAAAATAAAAAAAACTTTAAATTTAGTAATACCCATAAAATATGTAAAATACTTCAAATATGTGAAATATGCAGAAACAAAAATTACTGTACTACATATGAATCTTTTTATTTGTGCAAAAGAACGTTTTAGCATGATATCAATATGAAGCGTTATGCTTCGCTGGTGAAGCCCCACGTTGTCGAGTCAAGTTGAAGAGTGATATTTTGTTTCATGCTCTTTGGGGAGTCCTTCTCTGGATGTCCTTTGTTGTTGAGCCAAATAGTGATATGGGAGTGTAGGGGTTAGTATGAAGTTCATCGTAATGATTATATGGGTTTAGTATTGATATTATATATATACAAAAGACTTTAGGTGACCTGGTGGTCTAGGGGTAAGGTGTCGGACATCTGTGCTGAGGTCTGGGGTTCAATCTTCGGTCCCGGTACAGATCTATCTGATTGCCAAAGCCTTCCTTCACCTCTGACAAGATGTGTATTAATCACAACTTGTGAATTTGTGGAATGCCAGGCCTCCACCGTAGTTCGGATTCCACGTTAAACTGTAGGTCCTCCATTTCATCTCACAATCACCCTACCATTGCACATTAGCGTAAGTGCGTACAACCCGAACGAGTAGTAAGACGTGGTTATAATAATAATAATAATAATAATAATAATAATAATAATAATAATAATAATAATAATAATAATATTAATAATAATAATATAAAGACGTTAATTTGTTGAAATTTATTTTTATTGATTAGGATCCAGTTTATCCAGAATACAGAATAATGTTACTGTCACACCCGATACGGCAGCTTAACGCGTCGGGGACCTTACCTCGTTAGGGTTATGGAACGACTGGGAGAGGAGCCTTCTTTTTGAATATATCTACCAGAAAAAATCATTCTAGAATGTTATTTTGTCTTTCTTTCTTTCTTTCTTACTTTCTTTCTTTCTTAAACCATGCTCCATTCGTTCTAGAAGTGAGGGAGAGAGAAAGATAGTGATCTCGAAGTTGTTACGCTCCACAAGTATTTACAACAGGGTTGGGGGAGTGAAAACCATGGGAAATATAAGCTGACGTCATAGTGTCGTCGCAAACAACAACAAAATAAATAAATAATTGTGAGGAGATTTCCTAACACATCTTGATACACTTAGTTTTATGTTCTGAAACTATTCATTAATTTGGAATATGTTAAGGGTGAGAACTTAGGATTAAAATTATTATTAAATGAAAATATATTTAATTACAAGTAGCTCACTCCAAAAATGCATGCAAATCCTAGCATACCTAACCAAACACATAGGTTTACAAAATATTTTTAAGAAAATAAGTGTCACTAAAAACGGAAATATATGCAGTAGGCAGATAATAATAAGCGTAAAAAATTATTTTATTTCTTTTGCAAAAATGATTGAAAAGTTTGATGAGAATGAACGTAAGTATAAAACTGTAGCTTGCATTGCACGTTTTGTCACCCGTTTCATGCAACTCTGGATCACTATGATGGCAAGTTCAATAAATATATCTGTAAATAATTGAGACATTATAGCTTAGAATATTTTATTTAAATTTGCAGTAATTATTCTTGCTGTGAATTATGATACAATGTAATGTTTATTTTAATGTCAACAAGATTTAATTATTAATTCTTATGATCAAATAATTAGTTTTGAATTTGATTGTAAATGATTTTAATTAATAATGAATATTATATGGTTTTAGACAGGTGCCTACCGACATAGTTAAATATTGGATATCGTTTTACTGTGGCAGAATATTTTCGTTTCAATATGCGAGTAAATAAATATTAATTCATTGTAACTATCAATTAATTAGATTAGTATATGTAAACTGCTATGTGATATTCATTTTACTAAAATTCAATTAAACTGCCATGGCTTGGCATTCAACTTTATGAAGTGTGTATAGACAATGCATTAGGTTCTACCACTAATAGTTTAATGCTGTAAGATAATTAAGGAATTATTGGTTGTTAGTTGTTACCGTTACGGTTGCTAAAGTTTCCCAATTCGAGCACTGGATATATTTGCATTCCATTCCTCTTTATATATTTCAAGTGTATTTTTTTATTTTGGTTTGTTCTTCACTATAGATTTCAAGTACAGAATCTGCAGATCCATTAGCTGTTGAAGATTATTTAGACTATTTTGAAGATATATCAAGTGTTTTGTTGGAATATATTGTCAACATGACAGATATCAGTGTAAGTAAAGATAGTATATCATTCTCGTCTACTTGATCAACTCTCCAGTTATTTTGGGATGACATTATGAAATTAAAATTAGTAAATTCTAACATTAGTGTTGCTATTGTTTTAAATATACTATATATATCTAATATTTATATTGTATGTATATGAATACAATATAAATATCAAATATTTACTAAGGTGAATACGAAATTATTTCAGATAATTTTTTGTGTGGCACTTTTCATCTTTTTCAAAAAAGTATCACAATACTTTCCTAGTTTAGAAGATTAAAACTATTGTTTTATTTTAATTATATTTTATATTACTGCAATTAGGTTGTTATGATGGTTTAAATATACAAAGAATAAATAACTATATTCAAAACCCCTGCAAATTGCAATCTCTAACTATAACTGCAACTTTCTTTTTATTATATACTTATATTAGCTCGCTGCCAAGGTCATTAAATGTGCTGACCACATTTTAAGTCACTTCTAATAAAGATAGAAAGCTAAAACTTTGTACGTTTACTAATTCACCTGACAACGCATTCTATTAAAATTTAAGCTAACTCTATAACATGATGCACAGTGTAGCCATTGCAGGTCAGCTATCCTTTGTTTATACCTGACCCAGAGTTTGGACCTTTCCGTTCAAATATATATTTAAGTTTATACAACTAAAAAAACAAGTTTTCAAAAATGTACCTCCTGCCGATAAGCTATAAGGTGTGACATCTACTCGTGCAACATAAAGAAAGTAGGGGATCCTTTGGAGTAGCTAAGGAGGTGAGGCAGTATATTTTGCAGGAGTGTCACACCTTAAATGTTATCGGCATAAACTATATTTTTGAAAAACTCTGCTTTTTTAAATAGTTTAACTAACATATTGTTCTCTAAACATTATCTCTAAATATCAGTAAGATCAAGGATTAATTTGGATAGTCATTTTTTTTTCCCACCCGTAGGCTTACTAGGAAAATACTTAAATAAGTAAATAGTTATAATTACCAAAGATATAAACTTAGACAGATTTTAGTTTTCGAATACCTAGTATTAGTTATTTATAGGTTGCCCATTTTACAAGGTACACCTTTATAAATTACTTGATTTTTTACTTTATTTTGCTACTAAATCTTGATTTAAACTTTTAGGGTAACACTGCTATGCACTATGCTGTCTCTCATGGGAATTTCGATGTTGTTTCCATACTACTTGACTCGAAGGTGTGTAATATTAATCGACCAAATGCTGCTGGGTATACCTGTGTAATGTTGGTGTCTCTTGCTCAAGTATTTTCTCAAACACATCGTCAGGTTGTACGACGCCTCTTCCAACTTGCAGATGTTAATATCAGAGCAAAGCAGGTACAATATATTTTTGTATTATTAGTACTACCATATTTAACCAAATAATAGTCGCCACCACATAATCGTCGCACCCTGTTTTTTCAGTCCAAAATTTAGTTTAAAGAAATTCCTCACATAATTGGTGAATGAAATATTCCTGTTCGTAACGTCATTTCAATAGTTTAACAAAGGTAAGATACTTCCTCATTTCCACTCACCACCAAGAATCTATAGCTGTTGATTTTGGATGCGCAGTTTTATTCTAGCGCACTGTGAGCCTAGAATTCTCAGCGCATACGGATTGTCAGTAGGTATATTTCTGAAAGCCGATTCTCGTTCTTTTGTAACAAAATGAATGGGCGCGCAGTCGAAGTTACCAAGCGTAAGTCACAGGATATGGTAAGACTCGCATCTTCCTGCGCAAGCTGAACTAGTGATTGTCTTCTAGCGATACATTGTGTGGAGCATTTGTTTTTTTCGATTATAAGTAAATATAAAAATTACTCTGCAGGCTTAATGCTTCACTTAATGGTCGCATCCCAATTTTTTCCCACAAAAACTAGGCATAAGATATGCAACGATTATGCGGTGAAATACTTAAGGTTTGACTTTATTACACATGCATGATTTTTATTATATATGCCAGGAAAAAGGTTTCCATTTAAAAGGCATTTGTGATAGCCAGGTATCACCAAAATATTAATAAATTGAAACTATTATCAACACAAGAGATGTTAACAAATTAATCCAATGTTTAAATTGTCTTTCATTAGAATTAACTAGAAATCTAATGGCAAACTTATAACACATTATCTACACTAACGTTCTCAATAAACATGAAAACCCCTTCTGAATAGCTTCTAGAGGCAACCAATTCTCACCAAAACCCCTTTTCCCATGGGGTTCAACCCCCTAGTCACGGAGTATACCATGTTATTTTAGTGATAAATGTCTAACGGCACATGGTTGTATCTGTATCGGTGTCCTTAGTTCGGATCCTGACCGGGTTAGTATGAGGCCTGATAGCCCTAGATTCACAGCGTCAGTTTATATCCCAGCACTATATTAAATATTTAAGTATATTATGTTTGAGCACCAGGTAGTTTTATTTTCCATACCAACGATTAGACTGGGTCTGATTTAAATATAAGACAACATAAATCTAAGCTAACACATTTAATATTATGTATTATTAATTTATTCCACACTTTCGTTAAATAAGGTAAGTTGAGTTGGAGTGACTGCAAGAGTGCCTAACACACGTCGAACCCTGATGACGTCATCCCTCATCAATATTTGACCTTGACTTACTATAAGGTCGTTTGGATGTTATTTTGGGATGGCGTCAGTTTGGCAGCTCGACGTGTCGATACAGGAATATACCTTCTTGGTATTTTTACATCGCGATGGGGTTACTGACCTGGTGGTTTGAATTTCCCCTTCTTTCCCATCCTTTCCTTCCTACATTTCCCCTCAGATTATTTCAATGATGACATGGGGTTAACGACCTGGTGTCCTCTGTCCCTTCTTCAATGTTCTTATGGTTTATTTCCATCACAATGGAGTTTTTTTTCCCGTTTAACTTGCTTATATATGACACAGGCAAACACCAGCTTATGGCAATCTAATCACATGCACAGGGGAAAAAATGAAACTACTACAGCCAGTCGGGATCTGAACTTAGTCTCCAACCGAGTCTATAGCCGTGACGTGAGTAATAACATCTTTGTTATTTCATTATATTTTGGGTGGTTATGACCTCCACACCTCTTCTATGGGTGAAAATACTTTCGTTTATAAATAGACTCATAAACACGCTTCAAGTTGTAGAAGTGTACAGTCAAGTTGTCACGTGGGAAAACCAGACAATTTTATCCCCCGCTGATGACGTTTCCATCAACCTGGATGATTTTTCTCGGGCAGACACTACTCAACTTGTAGATGTCTTCCGACTAGTTGGCACCTAGAACAGACCATTTATACTTGAGAGACCATTATTGCCAACTGAGCCAGGCAGATTGTTATGGGATAAACCCTTGTGCCATTTGGAATATAAATATTAGTAAAAATATCGGCAAGGAGAAAAAAAAAGTTGGTCTTGAAAACCTGAGAATCTTAGGGAATTGAAAAAAGTGAATTCCTGAGGCCACCCTGTTTAATAATATAAATTCTATGTTGTTGTAGTAATAATAATAATAATCACATAATTATATCAAATATAATTGGCGTTGGTTGATGCGTACCTCAATTTATTTTGTGGGGCTACAAAAATGTTCTAGAGGTCGATTGTGGGGGGCTTCCTACGTTCCATAATGTTTGCGGGGCAAGTGTCTAAATAAAATCAAAGTAATATTTAATATGTATTTTTATCTTTCTAAAAATAACAGGCGGTTGAACTATTTATTAAAATGGTTCAAACACTTTAGTTATCATCTTTATTTTTTACAATTTGTAGTGTATTTTTTTTAGAACTACGTCTTACTACATGTTCAGGTTATACGTTTATGCCCTAATAATGATAACTGTTTTTGGAAGTGTACCCCCATTTACATGTAGGGAGATTTGCAAACCATTTTTGGAAAAATCACTGTCAATACACCCGGCCAAGAAGTTAAACTCGATCTACCCGTCATTGGCAGTCTAATATACTGCGAGAGTAGCGCGTTAGACCATGAGGCCACTGAAGTGTATACGCAGTGTATCAAATCAGTGCATTGCAAACGGTATATCTATGGGTTATTTAACAAACTTTTCCTGATAAAAAATATTTATTCCTAAATGTATTATTAATTTTGTTTGCAATACTCTTATTTGGTTCTTAGAACACCAAAGTTATTAAAAGCCCTATATTTTTTGTAAATAACTGTAAAATGTTTTACAATAACGATGAAAATGAAATATACTATGTATTATATTTGTACATTTATAATTTTTGATAATTAATGTGAGGAATGGAACTGCTCGTGGGACTTTAAAATAGGCAATCGTTGAAATCTGTATCAATTTTAGTGACCATCTCCTTAAGTCTGATTCAACACTAAGAAGACTTCTTTTCACATTTTTTTTATAACACAAAGAGCAGAAAAGGCTCGCTTGCACAAAAAGTTGTTTGAAAAGTTATAAAAAAAGGCTGAAAGTTCTTTGTGTTGGCTGTCAAGAGAACTTACATGAAAGTGAATTTTCATATGCTCCTCTGAAGGATGTAGGCACAAGGGGCGTGGCAAGGCCCCCCACCCCCACCCCGCACACACTTTTCGGCCTCAGTTTCTGCCAGGGCTTTTGTATGTGAAGACATCCTTATTGGGATTAGTATATATTAGTATAAGATGGACTGGAGTGTTAAAAAATGTTGCTTGTAGTGACGTCATGAGGCCTAGAGAGATGCCGGTTATTATGGAGAAGTGTGTGAATATTTAAAATTTTCTTCATTTAAAAACTGATGAGTCACTTTGAACGATACTGACAATTAATTTAAACATGTTTAAAGTATATCTCCAAACAAAAATATTTCATAGATTTAAAAATACCACAAAAGTTCCTGTAAATAATAATTTTAAATAAATTTTCTAAGTAAGGATTATATGCCGTTAACAAACACGATTATAATATTAAGATGAAACTTACAAAAGGTTACTGGTTCGAAGCTTAGAAAGAGCATTTATTGTTACACTAATCCAAAGATCCCGGTTTTAACTAGCACGTCCAGGTGTAGCTCTTTTGCAATATTTTAATCAAATTAAGAGTTGTTTATGTAATGGCTTTGAACATTTACCAGCCTTGGGATATATAATTTGTAAACATTATTTTTGAAGAGTGTTTAACTTTTCTTCTTTTCGGAACAAGAATTTTCACTGCAAAGTTTATCGTTTTTATACTTAATATAGTTGATTAGAAGTATATTTCCAAGCGCTGATGAAACCAAATAAAATAATTCACGCAATAAATTACATTAGAAACAGTTGTTAGTAAATTTATCTAAATCTGGATCATTACAAATGTACTTATAGTCCAAACATAGGAAAAGTTTTTTTAGCAATGCTTCTTACTACCCATTCGCGTTAAACGCTTATATACTAATTACGCTAGTAGTTTCAACCTTTTAGGGATGAGAAAAGTTTATATTTAAATGAAGTGTATCAAAATGTTCGTGGATGTAGAGTGGAAAATCATTTTGGAAAAAACCTCAGTACACCCAACCTAGACTCGAACCTCGGTCTACCTGCCATTGAAAGTCTAGTTTACTGCTAGAGTAGTGCCTTAGACGATACGGCCACTGAAGTGGGTCCACAGTAAAAGTTACTTCTTATTTTTATGCTGAAGAAACTTATTTTCAAACTTTCTATTATTAAAATATTCATTATTGTTTGTCCAATAATGCCAATCTACAAAATGGTTGATAATGAACTAGTTAGTCCTCCTCTGGCAAGATCATTGAAATAGTTAGCATCCGTATCATGCCAACTAAAAATCAATGCAGCAACTGCATTCCAAACGAAAAGACAATTCGTAGAAAGCAAAAACACAATTGTTTGAAACCAAGGATCCTGTAATCATGTCTGCTATTAATTGACCTGCACTAATCACATACACAAAATGTTCATCTATTGTATGTTTTGCTATATGATCGAAAACATAATGCAATAGGACCATGAACCAAGCAAAATTCTAAATCAAGTAAATGACACGAGAAACAAACATTCCGGACAGTAAACAAACTGAACAAATCAGCAATGGCCTACTAAAGTACACGTTGCTGGGTTGTCGACTGGCCTCATCACAGTGTTGTCTAACGTCAGTATTCCGGCCTGTTACTAAAGATGGCTGTGGATGACAGTAGTTTAAAATAATTGCATCCACATTAGAACTAAGAGGTCATAGAAAAAAATGGTGCATGGAGTCACGGGTTAAACATATATTTGTACCTAATGTAGAAGCCCCGCACTGGTGAACAAGTGGACCAAGAGTCGTGTGCCAATGAAATGGATTCAAACTTCTGTGTAACATTTGGCGTCATCTATATGGAACTATGTGGAACATTTAGTTTCCCACTGATGAGGGATTTCAAGGAGGAACTTGACGTTTAAGGCCCGTTGACACGGTGTAGTGGACTAATGCAAGTTTACTAGTATGCAAGTTGTGTTGACACTCATTTTTCACTAGTATTAGTATCGCTTCTAAAAACATGGCTGAAAATGAAGTGGTGCTAACTGGTCTCTCTATTGGAGCCATTTTTTATCACTGCATTTCATTTATTGTTCGGGTTATTTATACGCATATAATAATTACGCTTATGTATTGGGAGCTAGAAAGGGTGAATTTAGAATAAGAATGGGTGGCCAAATAAATTACAATTTTTCAGTAAATGCAATTTATCATAATTAATTGACCTATTTAAAAAAAAGTTTTATATAGACAACATAAAAAGTTAGTGTTCAGTATGTCTCCTATTTATTAATTCCTCAATACATTAAGATATATTTCAGTTGATCCAAATAACTATTATATTATTTTGCTTGATTTGTTAACTCACTTAGCATACATGGTAAATAAAATTAAACTCAAATAAGGTCAATAAATCCCAATACAACCAAATTCGGTTGGGCATTTTTTTAAATAGGCCTGACCCAGGTATTTTCAACACTGTATTAAATGTTGGTATGCTAATAACACATAATAATGAGTGAATTTCATGGTAAGTTGCCACCATTCTTCCGGAAAGCAGTTTTAAATCTATTTATCCTCTAGGATTGTTTACTAAATAGGTTACTTGAACAATATTTTATATTCGATGTCCAAGCTGAATTGGTAGTGAGTCTTCTTATGGAAACAAATGTCTTAGGTTCAATTGTCAGCATAGAAACCAGATAATTTATCACGTTAAAATTACATTTGTTCGCCACACCAGTGGTGTGTTGGCCTAATAGGTTCTATGTGGTTTCCCTATAATTAAGTGAAGTTAATTAAGGGTGTTGACTACAATATCCTTAAACTGTGATATTTCTTATAAAAATGGAAGCGCTGAAACTTTAAATCTGTTACTACCTATTCATATATTACTTTATTTGATGTAAGAAAGCTATATTTACACTACAATTTTCATAAGAAGAGTCCTTTATAAAATACAAAATTTTTTGTGGCTGACATTGATAACATTTTAATATTTATTAATGTAATTTTATAGTTATTTATAATATGAAATGGTAGCTTTAGACTATATGACTTGACGTGTGAATACGTGTAAGATCTAATAGCTTCTCTAGCTGCAAAAACCTTAGTGTAAACAGATTTAAACGAAGGGATAGGCCACTCTATACCGCATGACCACCAGTGCAGGTCATAATTATGTGAATATAAGTGATAATAAATCTAATTTTGGTCCTATCTAAAAGATCCGCCATATTTTTTCAACAAGTTTCAAATAAATGTGACGCGTAAGTCTAAATTGTGGTTGAATATCGGTTGCGCTGCTGAGCTGTCCTGTCAAGCTTCGTGATAAGACAGAAAGTTCCAGAATTCTACTCAATCAAAATGGCTGGTCAAATCAAAATTAATAGTGTAACTATTTATGAATAATAGACTAAAATATCATGTCAATTTCTTCCTCCTGGTGCATTCTACCTCCCGTGAGCGTGACGCGGCCACCGCTACCGGGAGTGGTGTAGCTGCGTAGTGTCAGTTTAATTATCACTGTGTCTTGTTACATATATATAATTACTTTGATGAGGATAGGGGTGAGGAAATTACCCGAATTTGCGTAGATGAAGAGTGGGAAAATACTTTAGAGTGTTTCGAACAATGCTGGACACATATAATATGGCGGTTCTAATCTGACCCTGGATTTAAAATCAGTGACGCTAGGTAGTCTCACTGTAGATTATTCTAGAATAATTAATTGTGAGCCACTGGTCTACGGTAGCCATCTCGCAATATACTAGATTGTAGGGGTTCGAATCCTGGTCAGGTGGTACACCCCGTGAGTTTGAACAAGATTTTCTTACAATAATATACCGATATGTGAAACTGGGTTTCCCCTCCCAGTTTTGAATTAAGGACCGGATGACTTTCTGAAGTGTCTGATTTAAAATTGTTGGTCATATGCTGATACAAATCAGCTTGCACTAAAAATAACCCCAATCAAATAAATTATTGAAACTAATATTTATATAATATATCCGATTAGAAAATTTAATTGAAACTGACCATTTGTGTGTTCATTGTAACTTACTAATGATTTTTTAACACCTCTCGTTTTACCACCTTTCCCAGTTATACGCATTTATGATCATTACTCAAATGCGGTAAGGATGAAGACAGAAGCATTCTAGAGCAATTTACACGCATTTGCTGGAAGGAAAGTAGGAAACCATTTATGAAAACAAACACCCTTAATAGACCCAAGAGAGATTTGAACCCCGATCTCCCCGTCTTCAGCAAGCCGATATAAAACGAGAGTGATGCCTTAGACCATTTGGTCACTGAAGCCGGTCTCAGGTATTGTTCTAGTTTAGTTGGTTATCTTGAGAGATCTAGTCACTAATAGTTATTTCAGAAGCCATGGGCTAGGGACGTGATCCGATTTCATATTTTATTCTTGTTTTTCCACTCTACTACCCTTCTGGTGCGGGTACATTTCTTACTCCCTATTCCCACTATACAGTCCTGCCAAAAAATGCATACTTCTATATTGACAATATTGAAGACACACAAAATCAAATGGGCCACAAGTAATATCAAACAGGGATCATATAAAATAAAATTTGGGACACATTAAAAAACTAATGGGGTACACAAAATCAAATGGGTGCATACATAAAATCAAATGAGGACATATATAAAATCCAATATGGCACACATACATTCAAATGGGCACAGATAAAATCAAATGCAGCACTCATATAATCAAATGAGAACACACTTAAAACAAATAAGGCACATATAAAACCAAATAGGGCACACATAAAATCAAATGGGGACACACATTAAATAAAATAGGGGCACATATACAATCAAATGGGGCATAAATTAAAAACCAATATAGCACACCCAGGTATGATTACAGATATTAATTCAATTCACTACATAATTACCAGGGTTCCAACATCACCCGCTGTATAGTCCTGTCTTGACACTTTGAGCCGTGAAACTGGCACCATCATAAAATATTACCCTAACGGCCTTATAGTAAGTCGAGGTAAATATTGATGAGCAATGACGTCGCCATGGTTGCGACATCACCCTTAGTATACTCCTGTCTCAACACGTCGAGCCACCAAGCTGGCGCCAGGTATGAGTCATCACCCTTGACCTATTCTTGTACCGACATGTCGAGACGACAATCTGGTGCCATACATGAGTCATCACCAGTGGTGTATAACTGTATCGACACGTCGAGCCACCAAACTGGCACCATCCCAAAATAACATCCAAGCCACCTTATAGTAAGTCAAGGTAAAATATGATGAGGGATGTCGTCATCAGCGTTGCGATATCACCCTTAGTATATTCCTCTTTGACACGTCGAGCCACCAAACCGGCGCCAGGCATGAGTAATCAGGGTTGCGACACCTCCCTAATGAGCGATGAGGTTACCGAGGAAAAGCCATTTCCACATAGAAGAACAACATGTATCAACAAGTACAACTGAAAAAAACTCCATTGAGATAGAAATAAACCTTTGCGACGTTGAAGAAGGGACAGAGGACACCAGGTCATTAACCCCATGTCGTCATGAAAATAACTAGAGGGGAAATTCAGGAAGGAAAGGAGGGTAAAAAAAAAGGAAATTCACACCACCAGGTCAGTAACCCCCATCGTGATGGAAAAATACCAAGACGGTATATTCCTATATTGACACGTCAAGTTGCCAAACTGACGCACAGTGCGGCCAAATCCCGGAAAGATGGCCAAAACCTCAAGTGAAGTTCGATTCCAACTAATATTGGTGTACGTGGGTTTTTGAGGTCGGTGATTACGAATCCATAGTCAAAATTACTGTAAACAAAATGGTGGATCCAATAGGGTGTCCGAATATTTGAAAAATATAACCAATTTAATGAAAACTAGTATATGGGGGTTTCAAGGGTCGCAGATTACGAATCCTAAGTTAAATATATTATAGACAAAATGGCGTCCACACATGTGAATATTATAACAGACTTTAATGAAAATTAGTGCATGTGGTTTTTTGAGGTCGCTGATTACATTACTCAATACTATGATTAGATTTTGTTCACTATAATAACAACATTTTTAAATACTACCCAAAATATTAATTCAAATAAGTAAAGAAGGCCTTTTCATTAATGTAACAAAAACATTGTAATACACCACAAATAGTCCAAATTAATAATTAAATGAAGACAATTAAATTGTTAGGAAAGCAAACATTTCTAAGGGTTATTATGAACCAATTAATTCAAATCAATGTCAGAATCAAGTTGGAATCCAGGTCACGCATCGGAATCAGAATCAACTTCCTAATCACTGTCATTGATGGGGTCATGTTTCGTTCTGGCATCAACCTTTATTGTAGGAGAGAGTAATAGCTCTACGTCTTCTCGGAATAGACTCTTTAGTTTTTTCTGTGGCAGTTTTCTGATACTGGAAATGTACGGATCAGAAGCTACTAAGAGCCTATTGAAAATATCTTTCATTGTTTTGGCTATCTAACACTTTCACGAGAAGTCTTTACAATATATTTTAATATATTTGTTTCTATCGTCTTAAGCATCTTCGGATAGTTGGCCGAGTGGCAACAATGCATGAGCTATTATTTGTGGACCATGAATTAATATCTTGTGCACTGAACTAGGCAAATGATATTACGAGTATAGTTAGAATAATTTTCTTGCAGAATCTAATAGCCAAAGCTATTATTTTTGTTTTTAGTGAGGATTTATTCACATCTAGATATCATAATTCTGAAAATTGAAAAATGACAACTGGACACGGGAATCGAACCCAAGACCTTTGGCTTAGTACGCCAATGCTCTACCACTGAGATATCTAGGAATCATCCCGTGTTTTGCGTAATTATTCACTCATATTTTAAGGCAGAGTTTATGGTGGACATGCGGAAATTATCGGCTAAAATTGTGCGATTTATTAAGATCACGAGCTATCAGATAACGCACCTACTTTCAACTCGGTAGTTGGATTATTGTTGCCACTTGTACAATTATTATAACTATAAGGGATCTCATATTTAAGAATCAAATAACCAAAGCTACTATATTTGTACAAGTGGCAGCAATAAGTCAACTACCGAGTCAAAGGTGGCTGCGTTATCTGATAGCTTGTGATCTTAATAAATCACACATTTTTAGCAGACGATTTCCGCATGTTTATCATTGACTTTGCTTTAAAATATGAGTGAAGAATGACTCAAGGCAGGGAACGATTCCTGGATAGCTCAGTGTCAGAGCATTGGCGTACTAAGCTAAAGTTCTCGGGATTGATTCTCGTGTCCAGATGTCATTCTTTAATGTTAAGAATAATTTTTTTCCAGTTTCCACCGCATATTATTGAAACTTCTCATAATTTATCTCATGGCCACTTGAAATAACCTGCATAATCACGTGAAAGCGTTTAATTAAACATTCGTCCAAACCTGCTATCGAAGCAGATACAGCAGAGTTTTCGAAAAAGTGCTGAGCTGTATTGCCATAGTTGGTACTTTCGTATCCAGGCTTTGGACGATCAATGGTTTGCCCCAATTTTGAACTGAATCCCTGTTGAATGATCCTCTTGTGGTCTTCTTTAATCTTATTCTCTTCTGCATTACACGCTTGCCATATAATAAAATCGATTTTATTAAAGTCTTTGCTTGTAGCACCACACAAATAGCTACGTTGCTCAAGATTTTGTAGATGTCACTGCACTGCACACTTAACCATCAATCATCGTGAATGCATGTTGTACACAATAAAGATTTCCTTCCCATATACTACAGTTTTGAAAGGAACAAGTGACTTGATCTGTTTCTCGGTGTGTTGTACTTCATTGACTGTTGACTCTCTGTCTTCATGCGTCATTGTTCTACAGAATCAAGAAGACGAAGACATAGGATTCTTCCAAACCACGATTTGTACCTCCGATTCATGATTGACATATATTATTTGTAATTACACAACTGAAGTGAAGAACACATTCACATCTGATTTGCTGTCGTCAATAAACGTATGCTTATATTCACTCTGTTCAGAGCTTCCATCGCAGCCCCACTTGCAAATTAAGTCCATATTATTATCATTTTCTTGAGGCAAACTTCGAATCACGTCATTTTGGAGGAGTAAAATACGCTCAACTGTATGGTCCAATAAAGATTATAACTGGACTTCTGCATTACTCTCTGTGATACTAATGGTTGTACGAGGAGGCGGATAGCAACTTTTTTGCTTGTACCACATTATTGTAGGGAGTATACAGTTTAAATGATTTTCCTTGCTCACTAACCTCAGTCCTTGGTATTGACTCATTAAGAATTTTTATTCGTCCAAAACGGAAAGGGCAGCCTCTTCAGATAAAGTACTTTTGGTTGTTAATTAAAAAGATTTTCGGTACTTAGAAGCTCTCATTGGACTCGTCAATGTTGCCTCCTTCACAGCTTTCGAAGCGTCTAGTTGTTCTGCAGAGGTTAGGCTCATTTGAGTAGTGTATGCTAATTCATTCGGAGTCAACGTTGCACGAACTTCTTTTGTCCTCCTTCGTTTTGACCTTTCACTGGAAGATGCAAACCTCGTGGAAGGTTGACCACCTTTATTGGTCGGTGTCTTCTCAGAAGTAGCAAGTACCGGAAAAGACAAGGTGTTACTAAGCCACTCCTCGTATTTTTGGAAAAAGGTATCTTCTGTCCTATTGACTTTTTGCCACATAGTTCTCATTCTATGAAATAACGCGGAAAAGGAGGCCTTCATGTCTTCACGTGCATGTATCGAACGCCCACTCTTCTCAGAAATTCCTCCTTCCAAGTGTTCTAGTATAATGGTCAATCCGTTTTTCGAATACTCTTTGATTATTATGAATTCTTCTTTTAGAGTGTAGTGTAGTAATTGTTCATCACTAGATCCTGTAATAAAAACATACACAGTAAAAAAATTATTTGCATTTGAAAACTGTACAAATTTAACATGAACGAAAATAAATACATTGAAAACTAACGAACTTTATGAACTAAATTTATTATAATCACGCGCCAGTTTATTTTTGTTTTAATTTTGATATTGAAATGATGAAAATAAAAAGTATTGTAATATTTTGGATTTCATAAATTATATGAATGAATATTACGTACACATAGGAATTATTTTTACTATTTTATTTTTCATAGTAATTTATAAAAATAACTATTATATGTACATAATATTTATTCATATAATTTATGAAATATAAAATACTAATAGTCTCGCCATTTTTTAGAAAGTTTTATACAAAAATAATTGATAATATTTATTAAAAACATTTTTATAACATAACTGCGTATAACCTGAACAGGTGATGAGATGCGTTGATTAAAAACAATCAAAACAGTGTTAATTTTTGTAGAACACAATGTATACGTTAAAACCAGTCTTACACCTCTACTATATTCTCTCAACACCTGTGGTAACTCACTGAATGCCCGATCGAGAAACATACGAATGCGGAAAATAATAAATGATTATAGCATTATGGGTAGCTATCGGCAGATAATTTTTATTTATTTAGTAAGAAAATGGAGTGAAATAAAGCCCAAAACTTGGATCTTCATGCTATATGGCTTTATATTTAACTATTCATATATTTAAAAATGAAAGTCTCTAAAACTTTTTTGATTTCGTAATGGCACCAAATTATGTTTTATTACAATAAGATAAACATTAAATTTAGGTTGTATCAATGTAAAAACAGGTTCTACATACCTGCAAGAGTACCATGACGTAAATGTAAGATCAAACACTTCACTTCATAGTTATTCAATATACAACGAACAGTAATTGTCTTTGTTTATTGCGCGGTGCATGCACCCCAAACGAAGGCTAACTTTGAACTGATGTAACAACGCAGGTATTTTGCAGTTCTTATGCATCAATGATCTCTCTACCCAACCCACTGGTTAGATTTTCTAGAATAGAATTTTAATTTTTAGAGGCTTTGACCAGGTTTTCGGGATTTGGGCGCACCGTGTGATGCCATCCCAAAATAATATCCAAATGACCTTATAGTAAGTCAAGGTCAAATATTGATGATGAATGACGTTATCAGGGTTGCGACATCACCATTAGAGTATCGACAACACCCTTTGTATACTCCTGTCTTAATACAAGCCGCCAAACTGGTGCAAGGTATTAGTCACCAGGGTTGCGACATCACCCAGATGAGCGATGACGTAAGAGGGAAAAACCCATCATGTGGTCAAAGGTCAAAGTGGGCCAGCTCATCATGATCACTACTCTCAACGAATACTAGCTTGAGTTGTGAAGACAGTTTTTAGAGATGGTTATAAAGCATAAAAATTTTAAATAAATTATTCTACATTATATATAAATAAAATGTATATTATACATTATACAATTAGCCCAAGGAAAGTTTTCCTATACATAGGAAAAACTATTTTGAATACACATTACATGAACAGAAATATATTTTTAAAGGAAATAGAAGATTCTTGTGTAATAGTGTAAAGTCAATAACGCTATCAATATGTTGTGAAACCTAACATGAATAGCCAACATAAATAATTTAATTTTAAATTAAATGTGTCACACAAACATTCTACCAATAGTAGCGTATATTTTATTTATATCCACAGGTAAACAATTTGAATAAAATTAATATAACAATGAAATGCAAATATATACATGATAAATTAAAGTAAATAAATGGTACAACATAATACCACAAACTTTCTCATTTTATGTAAGTATTATAGCTTCAAAGATAGTTTTCATAAATATGTTTATAATATAATACCTTTATGTGTGTTTTCCTCATAAAACCAATATATATTGTTATCTCTATAATCTCTCTTTATATATACATTTTAAACCAAATTGTTCAGTTATATTTGACAAAATTGGAATTTAAAAAAATAAATGATGTGTGAAGGATCCTAAAATTATTTATTATTTGTAAGCAAAAAAAAGTATTCTTATTTATAATGAAAAAAATATATAAAATTCTCATTTCAAATTCAATCTCCAAAATTATTTTTTTAAATATTAACATTTTATATTATGTATTGTAATTAAACTAGCCTTAAACCAATTTATTCTAGATAAATAAAGATACATTACTATTGATAGTGTAGAAAAGTCTCTCAATACCAATTTTGAACCCAATCATTAATGCTATTTCCAAAAAAATATAATTTTAGGGAAACAAATCCATATTACCATTTGAAATGTAAAATCTTAATAGTTGCCCACTTGGAGTCAGATTGCTAAAGCCATCCCTTGAAATATTCAAATTAAAAAATATACAGTCATTAGTAAACTACCCATAGCCAAATCTACACCCAAAACGAGTATACAGCTTTATTCGTCATGCTCATGCCAAACATTCTCATGATAAACATTTTAAGCAAAACCAATATAGCCCTTTTTATTTTCTCTCTATCTTACAGGTAGAGAAAGTATGGTGATCGTCAAAAAAATCGAACTCGAGATTTTGATGAATT
>CABFWB010004426.1:0-22453 GCA_902151455.1 Timema bartmani
TCCCCTCCCCCATGTAACACCATGTAGACATTAGAGCTCCCCCATGTAACACCATGTGGACATTAGAGCTACCCCATGTAACACCATGTAGATATTAGAGCTCCCCCATGTAACACCATGTAGACATTAGAACTACCCCTTTCCCCATGTAATACCATGTAGACATTAGAGCTCCACCTCCCCCGTGTAACAGCATGCATACATTAGAGCTCACCCTCCCCCATGTAACACCATGTAGACATTAGAGCTTCCCCTCACCCATGTAACACCATGTAAGCATTAGATCTCTCCCTCCACCATGTAACACCATATATACATTAGAGCTCACCCTCCCCCGTGTAACACCATGTAGACATTAGATTTCTTCCTCCCCCATGTAACACCATGTAGACGGTGCTAAAAAAATTCTACTACAATCTAGGCTGTGTCTTGTTTAATGCCAAACAAGGACCTAAAATATTTTATTGTATTTCCACCAAGTCTTATTGTCCGTCCAGCATAAACGCAGTTTAGTTACGCTAGGATAGTAGGGCAGGGAAGATAGAGTTTATAGAGAATGTATCCAGATTTGCATGGAGGGAGACTAGTAGACCATTCAGGAAAATCCAATCTCAGTAGGGCTGCCTGGGATACAAACCCCGATCTCCACGTCACCGGCAAACTGACTTGGCAAGCCTCACATGTATCCCGAGTATCCACCGAGGCTGGTTAGAATAAGAGCATATGTTTATATTGGTTAATTACACTATTCATAACCTGGGAGTTCTGTTTACTGGAATATGACAAAGAAATACTTCGCTCTTTTTTATTCTCGTTTATATCGTTTACAGACAGTTAGATGAAACAACAATAATTGATATAACTATTATAACCTCAACTAAAACCTTTTTTAGTTGAATAAACTGGAAATTAATAGTTTGCAAGCTCTACTTCAACTCTTTTAAAAACAAGATACACCTTAGTCGTTCTTAATGCTCCTGTGTTTGTTATTAGTTGGCGCTAGATTTTGTGGTCATATAAATATTGCGCGTCTGGGCTACATTAATCGTAACCCAGTGGTGGAAAGATTATCCAGTACTAACGTACCGTTGTCCAGGGAACGCCCGAATGTACTGATAGTACATCCTTTCCGTGGAGGCTCTTTCCATGTCCCGATGAGATGTGGTGATGGTGATAGTGAGGATGGACTAACTAACCAAACCCTGGTGACCGTTGTGGGTAGTTACCCTTTCAGGAAAAATATCCAAGGCACTAGCCGTGAATCGAACCCTGAACACCTAGGCTCGTAGCCAAGTGCACTGACAATTATGCTGCGGGGCCGTTTTATTGTATTAATAGGATCTTATAGCACATAAAATAAGTATTACATTTATTAAACTAGTTTTGTTTCTTGCATTTTGTTTTTAACATATTAAGAATAACTGCCTTTACAATAAAAACAGAGCTTAGGTGATTATTTCCCATCCTTGTCTCGTGACTGCTAAACCACGAGTCATGTGATTAATTAATTTCCTTGATGTCTGACTGTGAAAAAGCGAGTGTACTCCCCCTTCTGCTCATGTTTAGACGTGAAGTTAATCGTTAGCCCCACGGTTCCCAAGGAAGGATCCACCAATGAGAAATCATCTCGCCTCAATTTATCACACAAAAACAATTGTGTCAAGGTTTCGTTTCCACTTTAAAAAAAACAACTAGCGTAACCCAGTGAAAGGGGTGAATCTTTTTGAAGGCCATTTATTTTTAAATCGTTTGTATTTCCTACGCCAGGACAATGAACAACAACTAAACAAACACATTGTTCCCCTGTCGAGCTAACCTGTTAGAAGTAAGTGAGCCAGAAATGTCTTACTCTAGGGTTCTATAAAATTTGTAAAGGTTACTAATAAATATGTTATGTTTCAAAGTCAATACATTTCACAATATATTTTTATAAGCTCGATGTCCAATTTAAATTAATCACTTGTTTTGCAGTGGATCATCTACAACCAGTCGCACCAGCTTGTCGTAAGTGAGGTCATGAGAAGTAATGTTGACCAACAAGAATGAATAAGGATGTACCATTGTACCTACTAAAAGTAGCTAATATTCAAAAGTGTAAATGAATATAATTTGAAATGGCAAAAGATAATTTAGGTTAGTTATGCTTCGAGTGGTTGCGGCTGATTGTAGAGCAACCCTAGCAACAGCTATCGTGCTTTGAGCTGTTTAACTTCTAGAAACAAACACTGCGTTGATGATAAACTAGCTTGCTATCCGAACTTCGATCATCGCCGGTCATCCAGAAAATTGCTCAGTGATTGGTTCGGCTCACTGTGAACCTCACTACTAGTTTTTTCTTTTCCTCGTCAATGACAAACAAGTGTCAAGCAAGTATAACGCCTTAGACCACCCATCCACCGGTGCATCTAATAGCAATTGTAAACATAGATTTAGTAATATTTTAGGTTGGTTGATAGGGATATTATCCATCTTTAGGTAGCCCCAGAAAATATTCAAAATAACTTTCTTCGGCAATTCAGCATTGAAATATCCATAGACGTGTGACGTCATCGGTTAAGGTCGGGGATGTGCTTCCACAACTTTCTGAGTCTGAAGGAAGGTTTTGAATGAGGTCAAGAAAAGGTTGAACCAAGTCGATACTCGTGATTTATCATCGCGTGGTGGGTGATGCGCCCTGGTGGAAGTTGTCCCGGTAATGGGGGATGGGGGTGGTATTTCGACTGCATTATGAAACACCACCCCGCCCCTTGTCTTATGATGAACAGCCAATTATTGCTTCGGAGAGCTAGGAATAGACACTCTCATTGTTATTGCCTTTGGTAGTATAACGGAGTTCAACGATCTCATTTTCCTCCACAGCTATTTTATTGGGTGTACCTACAGAGTGTTAACGTATTTGATCGTCTCGGGGAGCTTAGGGAGTATTTGAGGGGTTGGATCTTCCTCCACAATGTATGTTTTTTATCATCAAGTCATATTTCCCGTTCGGGCTATACGCTGATGTACTAGTTACGCCAATGGTTTTATGGATGAGTAAGGTTTCATTTATAGGAAGTGTACCCGCATTTGCGGGGAGAGTGGGCGATTTTTTTTTAAACCCTCAGTACACCCGGCCAAGATTCAAACCTCGATCTCCCCATCATGGTCAGTTTAGTCTATTGTAAGAGTAGCGGCTTAGACCATGCGGCCTCCGAAGAGGGTCTCCACAATGTAGTTTACCACTCTATTTCTCTAGGTGAATTCTTAGATATATTCACCTAAAGTTGTGGCTGAGAGGTTAAAGGTGGAGACATTTCTTGTGTATGATGAACTGGGAATTATTTTACGCATACGATTTTAGCTGTGGTTTTCTCATCCTTTCGCCGCACTAATGTCAGTTGAATTTCCTCCCAATTATCCTTATATCCACTGGTGATAAGGTCGTTGATAGTCCTTGGGTTGAGCGTACACATTGTACACACAAAACATGTAAAGCGTCGCATTTAAAAACTTGTCTCTCATCAACAGTGCGTCTACTCTAGAGGCGATTCTTATTGGAAGTTCGATGGAGGGCTTCAAGGAGTAATTAGTGGGCAGAATACGAGTGGAAAGGAGTCCTCTCTGATCGATTGGGGCCAAGTGGGTGTGCACTCAAGAAGTCCCCGATAAAACACATGTTACAAACAAACAACGCGGGCTTTCTAGGCCGTTCGAAATACACGATCTAAAAGAACATACGGCCTCCATCGATGTGCTTAGGACAAGTTCGCTCTGATTAAAGTTTTTTGGAGGGAATTTTACCGCCATTTCAAATTGTACTTTTTTTTTTAGCACCGCGTCTTCCGGGTCATATGATTAATTACGCTTATGTGTTAGGGATGAGTGAGGTTGAGTTTAGAGGAAGTTTACCCTCCTTTGCGTGGAAGGAAGAGTGGAAAACAATTTAGGTAAAATAACCTCAGTGGGTTACACCCAGCCTGGGTTCAAACCCCGATATGCAGTCCTGTTCATTGCGATAGTAACGCCTTGGACCATACGGCTATTGAAGCGCTGTTAAGAAAATGTTCGTTTAACAAACTCTTACTCATCATCCCCGTGACTAAGTGGACAGAGTGGTAAGTCTAGGGTGCCTTGGTTTGACTCTGGGTGATGGCAGATTAATAGAGTTATATCTTTGAGCTAATACTGGATGTGTGTTGCTAAACACAGGACGTTCCGGTTGTTTGAATCTTCTAATATAAATGGGCTACAACAATGAGAACGCAGAATAATGTGTCATTCTAGTTTATTCTGGTTTTACGCTGACTGGAGGCCTATGTTCGAATCGTGAATGGGTGAACTCAGTGGTTTCCCAATTCTCCTTCACATCAATACTAGTACATTTACTATAAATTCCACATTCCTCATCCCTATCTCATTAGTGTGAGTATGCGTATATTTTGTGCAGGTGTTCCAACGTGGAGCACGGATAGAAAAACTCCCAAGTTCTGCCGTTGATGGCAATGTAAAGATAATATAAAGTAGCGCCAGATGGGAGAAAGACATCTGATTGGCTGAGATTGTGACGTCACTCAGTTCAGAAGCCAGCGCTTTACATACAAGGCTATATAGAAGAGAACCCAAGGTGTTTTAAATCAGTTCACGTTTTGAAACTTTAAACAAGAGGTAAACCTTTGAAATTCACACCAATGTCCAATTAACGTCATTATTCTACTCATTAAAAAAAATAATTATGTTTAGCTGTTTTAGTATTAAAAAAATATAAATTTTGTGTACCAGGTGACGAAAGCGATGACATAATTAAATTCCTTCCTTTATATTCTCTTTAAATAGGTTGATGGTATGTTTGTGTGGATCTGTAATAAGTACCCCCAGGAGCCGCCATGATGACACACTGCGCATGCTCTCAGGGGACAATGACCGCCGACTGCATCAGAGGGAATGGAGGTGTGCAAATCACACCTGATTGCTGGTAGGACACGGTAATTCTATTCTCTTTTTGAAAGGAATAATGTCATAGTCTACTTGGCCGTTTCAGCACCAACGTGTCATTATTAATATTTCTTTAAAGTATTTTAAACTTATAGTGAAATAACAAACACTGATTACGCATGATTGTTCACCTATAATTAAGTATCTTTGAAATGTAAATGGTTCAATTTAAATAATATACCAAGAATCGAATTTAATAAGAAAACATTTTAGTCTCTCTGTTCGTATGTTCTATTTAAATGACATGTGATAAACATATTTTTTTTATTGCCACGTCTTACTATCCGTTCGGGTATGTACTAATTACAATAATGTGTTAGGTATAATGAAGGTTTATTTGAGAGGAAATGCACCCACATCTGCATGGAGGAAGCGTGGAAAACCATTTAGGAGACTCCCCCCGAGTGCACCCAACCGGTATCAAACCCCAATCTCCACGCCCATGGCAGTATACTATAGCACGAGAGTAGCGTGTTAGATCATGCGGCCACCGAAGCGGTTGAAAAACAATATTATATTGCACCAAGGTGTTGTTAAATATGAAAGTACATTTTAAATTAATGGTAAAAATGGGGCTCATCTGCTGATTCAAGATAATTACATACATTTGTAGAATGTACATAAACGAAGGGTTTCCAATTTATTTACTCTACACACGTATTTAAGTTTGTTTCCAAACATTCGTTATTAAAGTTTGTCCATGCTTTCTAAGAATTGAACTTATTGAAGTAACCTTAACTGTGGGCGTTCGTGGAAATTCATATATAAGCAGGTCTAGCTACTTCATAGTCAGAACGTATAGGGCAGAATTTTCAATCTTTTCAAATCACGGCACAATGACCAAGGCTTTAAAATTATCACGGCACACTGACCAAGACATTAAAATTATCACTACACACCATCAGTTCACGGCACACTGATCAATGCGCTAGAAGTGTCAAGACACACCATCAGTTCACGATACACTGATCAATGCGATAGAACTGTCAAGATACATCATCAGTTCACGGCACACTGATCAATGTGCTAGTGCTAGAATGGTCAAGACACACCATCAGTTCACGATACACTGATCAATGTGCTAGAATTGTCAAGACACACCATCAGTTAACGGCACACTAATCAATGCGCTTGAACTGTCAAGACACATCATCAGTTCATGGCACACTGATCAATGTGCTAGAATTGTCAAGACACACCATCAGTTCACGATACACTGATCAATGTGCTAGAATTGTCAAGACACACCATCAGTTCACGGCACACTGATCAATGAGCTAGAATTGTCAAGACACACCATCAGTTCACGGCACACTGATCAATGAGCTAGAATTGTCAAGACACACCATCAGTTCACGGCACACTAATCAATGCGCTAGAACTGTCAAGACACATCATCAGTTCACGGCACACTAATCAACGCGATAGAACTGTCAAGATACATCATCAGTTCACGGCACACTGACCAATACGTTAAAATTGTCAAGGCACACCATCAGTTCACGGCACACTGACCAAGACGTCAAAATTGTCAAGGCACACCCTCAATTTTTTAAGGAGAAATGTTATCATTATAAAATAGCTAGTATTTCGATTATGTTTAATAGTTCAATGGCTAAAATTCTAATAATAGTGTTATCCTTAAAAATAATGTTGATCATGGATTTACAATTATGTATTTTTATTCAAGACATTTTATCTCGTGTTTTTTTTTCATCTTTCCTGAAACTCCAACAGCACATTTGCTGACTGGTTGAAAAACGCTTCCACAGGCGAATGATTGGGTAAATGCTGCTGGACAGAAAGTTAGATGAAGTATATTAACCCTCCGACTGCACACATATTTCTTTGATACATGATCTGTACACTAGGCTCCACTAAGCCCCAATTTTTTATTCTTTTTTTTATATTTCACTGTAAGCTTTTCATTATTTCGAGGTAAATGTTTTTAATTTATATTTCTCAATGGGTCTGCGAAATGAAAACGCAGGTTTATTTTTAGAGATTTTTTTTTACAAATAAAGTTGATAAGCTTACACTTTTTAGATTAAACACACATAACATTAATTTATAGTAAACAGTAAAATTATAAATTGGTTTTGTAACATTGTATTATATTTATAAAAATATAGCAAGTGAATGTTCAAAAGCAACATAAAAAATAAATTTTATATCTGGTAGTTTTTTTATAGTCAGTTATACTGGGGTCCAGTGTAGCCACACACTATTTTCGAACGATATCCCTTGACGAACTGGTGTTTAATGACCTCAAAAATAGCTGACACACGTTCGCAGTGATGCCAACATAGATTAACAGACTATAAATTACTGTACGCTAAGTGAAAAAAAAACTAGAAACAATTTAAAATTACATGGTGTCTCCTAGATCCCAGTATACTGTCGGAAGGTTAAAAGTATGAGTACAAATAATGTCTACTTTGTATTTTTACTAGCCTACTTCAATTATTGAGGTATAAAACTTGTCAATAAGAAATCTGTGGGGAAGAGTAAGTGAGCAATTTGAGAAGACTACACCATATTGGTGAGACCAATAATAGCTAGTATGAATACTCAGCAGCGCAAACACTTGCACAAGGATGACCTACAGAGGAAATAGGACGTGCAAAAGCCTGAAAAGAACGTAAAATGAAGAAAAGAGATAGCATGAGGGTACAATGCAAATGTTAGAATGGCGTTGAATGTCCCCTACATGATGATAAAGGGGCCATGGTATGAATCATCCCATGAACGGAGGAGTCATGAGGGAATATGCTAACCCATATTCAGGGAGGTGAGGTGAGACGGAAAATTGGGACGTAAGGAGAATAGGTGGGAATAGGTGATGTGCGTGTGGGAGAGCTGCTGGGATGGAGCCGAGAACGGGGGCCACGGGAGGGATTTTGGAATGTTCTCACTCGCGAATAGGACTTCTTGTCTCGGGGGATTTGATGGATGTTAAATAGGTAGAGAGGTATCGTATGCATGTTACTAAGCCAATAGAGTTAAAATAAGTATGGTAGAATTTTACAAGAACTGTACCCGCATTTGCGTGGGTAAAAGTGGGAAACCGTTAATTAAAAACCCCTTAAGTACACTTTACCACGATTTGAACTCTGATCTACCCAACCTAGGTTGCAAAGTATATTTCGAGAATGATGCCTTAGATCATTCGACCCCCGAAGCGGTTAAGTTATTTTAAGCCTGTGCAAGCCTTCTAAATTTCGAATCCAAATCCTAATACCCGTATTACAAAAATTCTGATTCAATATGAGTCTGCTATCCAAGTTTCGAAATAATTCTAAATTGTAAATCTTGGATTTGAGGATGCTTAGTTATTTTAAAATAACCACAATAGGGAGTGTAAGTACTATGCCGTTTGTAAGACTTCAATAAGCTACTAGTGCAAGCATTGAGAAGAAAGTTTTAGTGGGAAAGAGGTTCTTACTGTGGATTCACACATTCACCGAAAAACTAGCGCAGAACAGAAACGTAGTCATGTGACGACCTCTAAGCCAATCACAAGATTTCCGCCGTATCAGCCGAGCTATTCCGTTAAAGTTCAACTCATCTCTACTTTGTCAGCTCTCCCTGAGATGTTCGGCATAGGAGAACCAATCAAATCTCAGAACCAACCATTTCAAAATGGTGCGCATGCGCATTTGACAACGCATGCGCTCTACAGCCAGAAGAAAGCAGACATCTTCGTTGGTTTTCGTGAGGAAATTTGAAATAACCTTGTAAAGCGTATGTACCGGTGTATTGGATTGTGCCATGACATAGCATTATAATTCGAAAACATCCATCAGTAGAATTATCTAAAATAAACGTTTATCCGCTAGAAGATAAAACATTTTAAAAATCAGCTGTTTTAAGGTAGTGGTGCAACAGGGCCGGCTCGAGGGGGCACCAAACGGAGCTAAACCTAGCCTATCGTAGCCCGGGCGTGACATGAAAATAATCCCCAAGCCTGACAATTCCAAAACTAACATAACCTAAGCGTAATAGTGGAGTTGATAAGCATAACAATCGTTCACTTTTTGATACTAACGTGAAATTTTACATATTATTATATTTTGTGGTGAGTATATTATAATTTAGTGCCACTCTCAAAAGGTTATTTTACATTTGCTATCTTGAAAAAATGGCACCCTAAAACTTTTTTTTGCTGTAATTATAACATAAATCGTTTATATTGTTAAAGTGTCTGTTATACTTATAGTAAAAAAACAGAAGATAACATTTTCAACAAAATAGGTTTTTATAGTTTTATTTGTAATCCTAACAGCTTTTGTACAATCTTGAAGTGAAAGGTTTAGCGTTTAGTTAACATTTGTGGAGTTTTTCCCTTCAGATTATTGTCCTATCACGCCCAGCCTACGTTAGGTTTGGAGATGTAAGGTTTGGGGATTATTTTCAAATTTTACCAGAGTCCAATCGCCATGGGAAATGAGTTAGCTGACAGCTAGCAGAAGATTTAAAGAATGATCAAAAGAAAAACAAAATTAAAATCAGATTGTTTTTGTCAACGTTTTGACTGTCAAAAGTAACAATAAATCAACATATTATGTTTTTGTAGGTCATATGCTTTGGCGAATGGTTTCATGAGAATATATATGTTAGCTTTAGCTAGCTGTCAGTTAACACCACTCCCATGGCGAATGGGAATATCATCCACCGATTACATAGGGGGGCGCCACAAGGCAATCCCGCCCGGGCACGAAATCTACCTCGTGCCGCCCCTGCGTTGCAATGAATCATGGATCAACATACAGCGAATGAATCGCTGCGCCACTCAAGCAGATTCTGTTCTCTATTTTCGGTGATCGTGTGAATCAAGCTTTAAGCCTTAAAACCCTCCCTCCCCCTTTTCGGTACTGCCCTGATCAATGTTATCTACTTTAATTTCATTGACCTGTTCCCACCGTGGGTGGTAGCATTGTAAAGAGATCACGACTTCAGTTATCTCATGTTACGAACGTGGAGGTGCTATTTTTGGATGGTAAATGGCTGGAACGAATGGTGTCGACGACCTTAGTTTTTCCATTCGAGTCGGATGTGTGGGTGACCCGATCAATGCGTGTTCTGTATGACACAGACAATGTCCCGAGACGTTAGATGGATGGAGGAGGTTCAGATTAAGAGTTGAATGTGAGCTGATCCCATAATTTACTACAAGGGTAAGCCGAGGAAATACTAAGGTTCAAAAAGTATGTATGAAAATAAAATAAAATAAAACATATCAAGAAACTTAATCATTTGCTTTTGGATTGTAATTCCTTTAAGGTGGGGGTGCCGGGAACGCAAGAATAGGTCAGGGTTCTTGCAGTTTTATAGTAAAACATTTTTTTGGTCAAAATAAATCAAGTATTGCTTCTCTACAAACATAAAATTTAACTTCCTTCAAATGCTGATATCAACATTTGTTTAATATCTGTCACGAACATAGTGGCATTAAATGAGAAACTTTTTTATGTGAAGAGAAAAAGTTGTCATTAAATTCCAGAACACTCTTGATATATATTTAGCAATTGTTGATATTACCGTGTGAATAAAATTAAACTCTGCGTTTGTATGGAAGCAATATTTTATTTATTTTAACCAAAAATATGTTTTGATATAAAAACTGCAAAAAACACGACCTTTTTTCACGTTCCCTTCACCCCCAACTTAAAAATTATGAGAGAGGAGGTGAAAGGCTTAAAACCCCCTCCCCCAAAAGTATATTAATAAAGTTGTATATTACAAATGGGATAGAAATACGGGGTGCTAAGAAACAAAGAAACATTTTTGACGAACTGAATGTTTGGATTATACCTCAATGCCCAGGATAGTAGCTTAATGGAGTTTATTAAAATGCATAGAATCTACAGTCACAACACTTTCTAAATTGCCTCAAGAAGGATTTTATATTAAAATAAATTGATCCCAAGTTGGATCATTCATTCCAAAAAATATGAGGTCAAGACTCCGATTATTATTATTTGAAGGGGTCTTAAGGTGGGATGGGAGGGGATGCAAAGAAAAGCCAGTGTTTTTGCCATTTTTATAGCAAAACTTTTTTTGGCTAAAATAAATAAAATATTGCAACAGTAAAAACACAGAGTTTAAATTTTTTCACACAGTGATATCAACAGTTCCTGAATATCCATCATCAGCATAGCGACATTAGATGAGAAACTTTTTAAATGAGGACAAAAAGTTGTCATTAGATTCCAGGACACCCTTTACAGATATTTGAGAAATTTTTAAGTCATCATGTGAAGAAAATTAAATTTTTGTTTTTACTGGAGCAATATTTTACTTATTTTGGCCAAAAAAATGTGTTGCCATAAAAACTGAAAAAATGCTGGCTTTTTCTCGCATACCCTTCCATCCACCTTAAGGAAATATTTTAAAATGTGCGCAATAAAATACTAAACACCTTTGGGAGGAAGTCCGTCTCATTAGGGGGAAAAATACAAATACTATAGAATATTAATCAGATAGCTTGTTAGGTAAGCTAGGAATATGAAAATCACTAATTATAATCACCCCCCGACTCATACCTTGTTAGGGGTGAAAGGGAGGGCAATGGCCCCATTCCACTTAGCCCCTACCCCCTTTTCGACGCCAATAGGTGAAAACATAACCTGTTTAGAACGAGGGTGGGCCTACACTGAAACACCATCACTTTTATTATAAATTAATTTTGGATCCTAAAGCACAGACTTTTTATGTTACAAAAAAAGGATGGTTTTAAAGAAGCTTTATAACGCCATTAGGTAGGCCTACAATGAATTTATAGCCAGTTAAATATCATATTGGGAAGTTAGATCACGTGAGTTTAGTTATTTTAAATATCAGGTCTAATAACTTTAATGAACTTAATGAATGAACTGTAAATAACGTTTTGAACCACATTGATGGGCACGTGGACTAAATGCTAGGTTCATCTTGTCAGGTTTACTGGTGGCGAGAGATCAGGATTTGAGTCCTGGTCGAGTGTAGCTAAAGTGTTGTTTTTTTCTAAATGTTTCCCCACTCTCCTCAGCGAAAATGGTGGCTGGTACACTTCCTCTAAATTTTAACTTACTCGTCCTCACCGTGTAAGTGTAGTTCAGATGTAATATAACCTTAACGGATAGTAAGACGTGGTGGAAAAGGTTTCATGCTCAAAATATTCCTTAATAAAACAAATATTATATTATAAATACATGCGTAAAGCTTAATACACAAAATATAGTCAGTCACCCGGATAGGTGGCCAAGTTGTCTAAGGCGTTAGATCTGTACTACCACCCCTGACAGAAAAGTTTAGGCTAAAATGCCATACAAGTGCACTGGGGTTTGGGCTTACACACGTGATGTTAACTGTGGGTTTTCTATCCTCTCTCCACATGACAAAACTAATGTGGTTGCATTTCTTCAAAGCTTCACACCTCATACCTACCATTTGGAGAAGGTAGTTAACAGCTCTTGTGTTAAACGGTAAAATAAAAAAGTTTAGCACAACAAGGAAAAGTTCCGCGCTAAATATCCACCTATGTCCGAGTCTGTCCAAATGTTGTTTTGATGGGTTGACGTGGTTGTTATCGTTTATTCCTTCCTTGTGGGTGGAGTTCATCCCTCTGACAACCAACCCCCCCTACTAAACACCCTTTGAGAGTTTCCAGCCACCTGCTCCAGTGTTCTGAGCGCCTGCTTCCGTGTGACCCTGCCTGACCCCTGGTTTTACCGCCACACGCACACCGGCGCTTCACGTCGCGGCGCAAGTCCTCCCTCACCCCTCTTCAATACCTCTACGGAGCAGTGGAATAATAAATATCTTACCCTAGAACCGCAGCCACTCACCAGTCTCCTTCACACACACAGTCCATTAGTTTGACTCGTGAGATTTATTGTGAGAGCTTTAATCATTGGATTCCTCAAAACAGATTTTAACTTCATTTAAAGGTGAGATTGTAGGGGACGTGAGTTAAGGTAAGTATTTTGGCGTTTTTTAAATAAAACTTTTATTTGCTAAAAAAATCAAATATTGCGCAAGTACAAACATAGATTAATTTTATTCACACGGTGATATCAACAGTTGTTGAATTTATATCATGAGTATCGCGGCATTAGATAACAAACTTTTTAAATGAAGAGAAAAAGTTGTCATTAAACTCTAGGACACCCTTGAAAGGTATTCAAGAAATGTTGATATCCACACGTGAAGAAAACTATACTCTATGTTTATACTAGAGAATTATTAGATCTATTTTTATAAAACAAAAGGTTTTGATGTAAAAACTGCATAGATACCCCTTAATTTGTGCTGTTCACACCCCCACCTTAACGGTGTTTAAACAGAGCTAATGTTGAGAAAAATATCTAAGATAGCGTTTGTTTCGCTGAGGAAAAGGTGAAAGTGGATGTTACCTTTCCGTTCCTTTGAGAACCATAAAACTTATCTTCGTCAGCGGTGGAGTGAATGGAAAGTCTTGGGATGAAGTTTTGGGTAAGGTAGGGAGGGTAAGGTAGGGAGGGTTAGCAGGTAGACAGTCTACTCTGGCTATTATGAATGAAAACTGTAAGTCAGGGACCGAACTAAACCATCAGTTCATTTTTAAAGTTAGCTTTAACTTGATTTAAACACTAAGCTCATTTAGTTTATTTTAACGATGAATGGTGGTCAGGGTTAAATCCCGAATAGGTAAACAAAGAGTGCATCTTTCTAAATAGCTTCCCTTTGTCCCTCCACAAAAATGTGGGTATACCTCTGTTTTAGATATTTCTCGTTATTAACACATTAGTGTCATTAATAACAAGAGAAAAAGGTAAGATACTATGACATTCACAATTATGTCTTATGGACACCTAAAAAAAGTCAGAAACTCTCACATTCACAACTATGTCTTATGGACATAGAAAAACAGATCAGAAACACTGATATTCCAAACTATGTCTTATGGACATCGAAAAACAGATAAGAAACACTGATATTCCAAACTTTATCTTATGGACATAGTAAAAACAGAGCAAAAACTCTGACATTCAAAAACTATGTCTTATTGATATAGTAAAAACAGATCACGAAGACACTATAAATAATTACTAGATTCAAATTTTCATAGTCACAGACTTTACTTGATCTGCAGCGAGGAGATGAGACCAACGCATCAAACATTGTGATCACCGCTTGTTAATCCACTGGTCCTTGGTAACTTCTAGGATGTTCCTCCGATGAATCGTTACAATAGAATACAATATGTGAGACGCAGACGCAAAATAGCATGCTCTAATGCAGCCTGTAATATGTGAAGCTAGGGGTGGCGCACTGACGTATTAGGAAAGAGAAATCCACAACGTCAACGCCAACGCCATCCAGCGCTTGGAGACGGCCGCTGATGACAGCATTGGAGAGCGGACCGTATTTGCAGTTAAGTATGGCAAGCGTGCAAAATGTCGATGTGTTGAACTTCCTCCAGGAAGTGAATTAAAGTCAGCTGGGGTAAACTTTCCTCAAGTTTGGGCGTTTTCAGAAACACGATTTCACAGGGAGTTTATATCTGCCACACATTATTAGAATTTATTAGTTCTTGAATTTATAGTCATAACCATATATAAGGTATTTTGAGTGTAAGTGCTAATGGGTAATTAGCACGTTACAGTGGGTTTATGCCGCCGTTAGTGAAATGACAACTGTACATTAAAGCGAAGGTGTAGTTTTTCAAACTTGCGAAAATGTTATCAATCTCATCTAAAAAACAGTTTGAATTTTCTGAAAGGCTATTCTAACCATAATCCTAATATACAGGTATATATAGTACGTATCTACATATACAGGATTTACGGAAAATGCCGTCCAATAACCATAGGCCGTGATAAAGAGAATTAAGACATATACTGTGCAATTTAGATAGGAACCAATCGTCTAGCTTACAGTTTTCACTCTAAGTCAAATGGGACAAGTAACGTAATGTAGCTTTAGGCCACCCCTAGAGCTTAAGTATTACTGTAAATATCCTGATAGGAGCCACTATTCCTTGTTAAATCACTTTTGTGTTGTCAACAGTAATTATTTAAGTTACACTAAGGCATCGGGCATCTGGTGGTCCATGAACCACATTGTAGGAACCAATACCGAAAGAGATAAGCAAAGTACATCACTAACAACCAATGAAAGCGCTTACGTAACTGGTGTATCAAAGATCACACGACTGGTAGTATTATAGTGTCTGTGATTGTGGTGTACCGGTTCATTTAAAAATAGTACACCGTAGCATTGTGATGGATACTTATAGTTAAGCAGAGTAATGCGTCCCTCATCATATCCTGGGTAAGACTGGTAATCGTTCCTTCGTCACCGAAAGACTCAACAAGGTAAGATAGCTTGCACGCCTTCATCCTGGAGTGCTGTTTTTGGACGGTATTTTCTGTACACCCTGTATTTATACAGACACACACACACTGTGTCAATTCATATGTAGATATGTAAAGGAGATGTTTAAAGCTTTCATGAGCACGTCTCGACAAGCAGCACTGTTTTCCAATGCAGCACTTTTTAAATGATGAGCTCCGAGTGCTGCTTCTTTGCTTTCAGGATCAGTTTAGGTGAAGTGATCTGTTATCCCTTGATATGATCATCCCTCACGTACACATTGCAATACCAACTCTACTTTTTTTTTATCTCTCTTGAATACCCTTTTCAAGCCTCTAAGGCTTTATCTTTAACACAACGAGCAAATTTAGTTAATTTCCCTATATTTTCAGACTTTAGGGCCACTCTGTAGAACTAGCAGTAATTCTAGTAAATTGAGTCATGGAGACGAACTGTTGCCACTTTACAACCAAGAGACCGTCTGTGACCGGCGTCAGCGGTCAGTTGCGGTTTGAATGTTGGCCAAGTGCACTGTGGGGTGGTTTACCATCCCTTCTCCCATTAACACGGAAGCATTTACACTATGTTACCACCCCAGTCGATAGCCTCGCTGTCCTACACCTTATCTCATGTCATCCTAATGAGTTAAGAGTCATGGGTTCGATACCCGGCATGGTTGAAAAAGGCATAATAACTAATCAGGGAAATACGGGGCTCTCCATCCACAGTGAGGAATATACATTTTAATTAGTTTATAAATCACGTGCTGATTTCATTTTAATTCTATTTTTCAGCGTATTTTAAGTGCACTTGCTTAACCGATTGTATATTTCAGCACATGACTTAGCCTATAACTAAGTCAACTTAAAATTAGAGCTGACACAACATCCAGCCCCCCCCCCTTTACCACGGCCTCAATTCATCACTGGACAGACACTTTACCAACAGATCTAAGGTGTCAGATGTGTGCTTATCGGGAGGAACATAGCCACCTAGTTCGGTCCCCTGTATTTAGATTACTAACCGCTCTGTTCCCACAGAACGTTGCCCAGGATACACCTCTAGAGCTTGTCTACACGCCGAGCCCACAATGAGATGAAGTGATGATAGTGAATATGAGAATGTGAGCCAGTGGAAGTCTTAAACCTAACTTAAGCCTAATTTACTAACCAATGGTGACCGTTGGGATAATTCCCCTTAAGATACAAATACACAATGCACCAACCGGGAATCGAACACGGGGCCCCTATGTTCGAACGTAGCCAGGTGCACTGACCACTACACCACGGGGCTGGGTCATCATATGATGATATCATCAGCCACATCAGAAAGTGGACGTTAAAAAAAGTCCCGTCGCTAAAAGTAACAATCTAAAATAAAATACTCTATAATTAACACCCCGTCTTACTACCCGTTAAGTTATAGCACTTGCGCTAAAGTGTAATGGTAGGGTGATTGTGAGATGAAATGAAGGACCTACAGTTTAACATGTGATCCGAACCACGGTGGAAAACTGGCATTCCACACATTCACAAGTTGTGATTAATACACGTGGTGAAGAAAGGGTTTGGCGATCAAGCAAATCGGTGCTGGGACCGAGGATTGTACCCAGGACCCTCAACACAGAAGTCCGAAACCTTACCCCTAGACCACCAGGTCACCTAAAATACTCTATAATATGCCATACCCTAGCTACTTTTTACAATTAGGTTGACATATGAGATCAAAAGTGATCTTTAGCACCATATAATATATTTTCCCCTAAGATTGGGTTACTATGTGAATGCAAATTATCCTAATTTCTTCAACTTGTTTGCTATGCTTTTAATTTCTGCCACCGTATCTTACTACTCATGTGTGTTAAATGTATCAATCTTATTTTTTTTTAGCACAGAATCTTACTAACCGTTCGGCTTATACGCCTAAGTAGGCTACTTTATTCTAACGTTTTTAGGGATGAGAAAGTTTATATTTATGGGAAGTTTACCCACATATGCGTGGAGGGAGAGTGAAAAACCACCCTCAGTACACCCGACTGAGATTCAAAACCTCGAGCCCTCTATCATCATCAGCTTAGTCTACTGTGAGAGTAGCGCCTTAGACTATGCGGCCAATGAAGCGGGCTGTGAGTCTATATTAATCACGCTAATGGGCCAAGAACTAGAAATGTTGAATTTAGAGGAAATTTCCACATTCATGTGGGGAAAAAACCCCTCAATATTCCCGACAGAGATTCATAGTTCATACCCAAACCTCCCAAACCATCTGCAAACCAGATTAAATGAGCTTGACATTTAGTCTGCGTGCCCACGAGTGTGGGTATTTGCTAAGCTGAGTAAATTTGAGGGATTAACTAGTCATAGCCTCCATCGGTGATCACGCAGACTAAATGTCAGACTAATCTAATCTGGGTTGGCGGTGACAGACACCTCAAGGGTTCAAATTCTGTCTGAGCTAACTGAGATATTTTCCAAAAATTATTTCCCACTTTCCTTCTTTGCTAATTTTGATAAATTCCCTCTAAATTCTACCTTCCTTATCCCTACCTTTTTATTGTAAACTAGGTTTTAGGCCCGTCTTATCCAGGTTTGTTATAATACTAACCAGAAGAACAAAACCTGGTTTTCAATTGATAAGCACATGGAATGTTGGGCTTTGTCTGTAAAAAAAATCTTTTTGTCAGAGTGTATAGCCTAGGGGTTCCCAAAATGTGCGTCGCGACGACCTGAGGCGTCACCGGTCTTGGTCCGAGGCATCGCGGCTTTAAGGAAAAACTAAAATTTATAATGTATAGTGAAATGCAACATGGAAATTTTCAATACGTGTACTCTAACATATTTTAAAGAAGGGAATAATTCATACAAGAAAACACGTGATTTTTTCTCGTGAAAACGCTCCCTACATTAGAGTTTTGGATTCTAATAATCCTTGAAAACTTGTGACGTCATGCGCAACTCTCTCCTCTTGGACTGAGACAAGGTCAAGCGAAAATGTTTTTTTTAAACGCCACCATATCAAACTTGAGCAATTTTTTTTTTTTAAATATCGAGTACAGGGGCGTCGTACGGAAAATCTGACATGTGAAGGGTGGCGTGGTCTCAAAAAGTTTGGGAACCCCTGGTATATAGCCTATAAAATGAGAGTAAACTAAATTAATTATATTTTTATTAAATAAATTTAAAAAAAATTGAGAACTGAAAAAATATCTTTATTAAGTTATGTACCATGGTCTAGAAATTATAATATATATCTGGGTAGTAAGACGTGGTGCATATAATTAAATAAATAAAATACTCAATACCTAAACGTATAACTTAAAACTTAGGTACTTGGACAGTAATAGTAATTAATATAAACGTTAACAAAAAGCTTCTATGATTCACCCGAAGTCAAACCAGTGCTCTGCACAGCAGACTCCAGAAGGGATAAAGAGAAGTCGATACAGACACACATTCACCCGTTCACACCTTTATCCTGGCAACTCATCCTAGAGATAAAAAGGGAATAAGTCCAGGGACCAGTGAAGCGCGATTAATTAGTTCTAATTCTCCTACAAATGACTAACTGCTATAATCCAGTGGTATTATATATTTTATGTCCGCGTACCCCTTATATAATATCTCTTCAACATTGCAACTCTTACCCGCTTTGGTGGTCACATGGTCTAATAAGTCACTCTTGGAATATACTGGACTGACGATATGGGTAGATCAGGGTTCTAAACTGGTCGAGTGTTACTGAAGGTAGCTTTATACAAGTTGTTTACCACTCTACCTCCACGTAAATGTAGGTACACTTCCTAGAAATTCAGCCTTACTCATTCCTAGCACATTAGTGTAGTTAATAGATAAGTATATAATTTTTTAATGGAATTAGACTAACAAAATCATTAATTTTTCTATAAATATGACGAAACTTTTACAAAGCAATGAACATATTTTTTGGAACAAAGTTTTGTGAATCAAGAGCACACATGATCTCTGATCAAAAGTAGGTAGATGAAATGTTAAAAACGATTCAAAACTCACTTGAATACCCTTAAGAGACCATTTCATGGTCGATTAACCGTGATATAAAACTACACGATTATGTTCTAGCTGGAAATCGCATCAAAGAGTGTTTTACTGCACTTGACAACAGAGAAATTTGTATCATTGAAAAGTTTTATTTCAAATTTAAAATAACTATTTTTTATTATAGCTTTTTTTTAATATACAAAAATTGTTTCACTGGTCTCAAGTCCATAGTTTTCTAACGAAGACTCCGGTTTAACGCACTACGTACATCCGTGTCTGGTTCCTGCTGTATTAATAACCTAATATACGCGTTATCCGTAGATGAAACGGACCCATAAGAATCGGAACCAGTCTCTATAAAATAGAATTTTGGTTCTTTGTTCAAGGTTACCACTATATTTTTTTACTATCAAATTCCCTATGTTTTATTGGTTTTTTAGAAGGAAATATAATTTTTATAGGCATCTTATATTGAAGAAAAGACTAATAACATTTAATTTTTCATAAAAGTGACTTGTGTGAAGCCAAGTAGCTTATTTTTAAAACAGGATGCTTTAAAATTAATGGGGAAATAAATCTTCCGTCACTTCACAACCCTTGTTTTATAGGCAATGAGACATGTTTGAATCAGCGTGCTTAATTATTCAGTTCACTTTTTCGTTCATCCGAAGACCTACTATTTTAAGCTTTCAGTTAAATATCCCAAACTAACAATATTCCATATTTCTAGATTTTACAAAATTCCCTAGTTTTCCCCGGGTTTTTCCAGCCACAAACTATTCTCCCTATTTTCCAGGTTCTCCAGGCGCGTGGCAAACCTGTTTATTATATAAGGTGTAACAAAATATATATGCTGAGCTTTTTTTATACACGAATCTTACTAATCTGTTCAGGTCAAGCCGCGTATCCATCAGGCGAATGAGAGCGAACGAAGGGTAGCGAATGGATTCGGTCGAACTTGTTCGGCGTTTGGTTCAAAATTCGCCTTACCGTCCACATTAAGCGAACCGACTGTTTTAACGGGTGTTCGCTCACTTTGGCGTAGCTCTACTTTTCATTATGTCACTAGTGCATCATATATTATAATAATCAACGAATAAGTTGTTAGGCCTAGGAGAAGAAAAAGAAAAATGCGTTGGTGGATGACGTCACTTTTTTAAAAGTAGAGAACGGTATAGTTTTTAATCTACTCTTATAATCACTGTGTGACGAATTACAAAGACACTCATGCACGGTATAACTCAATTAGTTGTGATACAACTCCACTCCACTCCGTAGCTACACATAAAAACAATATTTTATTCAGTTTGCTGTCGATGTTCCCTACTGCGTACACAGCCTGCTAGCGAACATCCTTTGATGAACTGACCAGTGAGCGAACCTTGGCGAAGGCGAACGAATGCGTTCGGTGGTGTTCGTTTCTATTTACACATTAAGCGAACGAATTCATTCGCTACCCTTCGTTCGCCCTTGTTCACCCTCGTTCACCCTCGTTCGCCCTCGTTCGCCCTCGTTCGCCCTCGTTCGCCCTCGTTCTCCCTCGTTCACCCTCGTTCGCCCTCGTTCTCCCTCGTTCACCCTCGTTCGCCCTCGTTCACCCTCGTTCTCCCTCGTTCACCCTCGTTCACCCTCGTTCACCCTCGTTCGCCCTCGTTCTCCCTCGTTCGCCCTCGTTCACCCTCGTTCTCCCTCGTTCACCCTCGTTCGCCCTCGTTCGCCTAGTGTATACACGGCTTTATACGTATGTGTGAATAGGATTCAACCCAAAGGTTGGTTGGGTCTTCAACAGTTCCACCGTCTGGTTTATTCTTAGCACAGCGTCTTTCTTCCATTTGGGCTATGCGCCTATTTACTAATTACGCTAATATGTTAGGTTTAATTTAGAGGAAGTGTACCCACATTTGCTTGTAGGAAGAGTGAAAAACCATTTAGGAAAGAACCCCTTCAGTTCACTGGGATAGAGTCCTGTTCACCCCATATCCAGCAGTCTAATCTACTAATAGCGCCTTAAGCCATGCGGCCACCAAAGCGGACAACACCGTCAACCTTAGAGCCTAGGCAAGCATATATGATAATTACCCTAGTGGGGTGGGGATGAGGATGCAAATATTTTTGAGGTAATTTACCCGCATTTGCATGGAAGGAGAGTGGGAAACCATTTAGGGAAAACCACCCTCAGTAGACACGACTGGTATTCGATCCTCGATCTCCCCGTCATCAGCAGGCTAGCCAAACACGAGAGTGACGCCTTAGACCATTCGGCCCCTGAAGTGGGTAAGCTGAAATTAACATAATATTAATTTTAAAACTATGACTTTGAATATAGTATTAACTATATAGGAGCTTCTTCGGTGGCCACACGGTCTAAGGTGCTACTCTCACCAAAGACTCATCTGATGATGAGGGGGGAGATCAGGTTTCAAATACCGGTCAAATGAACTGAGGGTATTTTTTTCCAAAATATTTATTTACTAACTCTTCATGCAAATGTGGGTACATTTCCTTTAACTTCAACTTTCCTAATCCCTAGCACATTATCGTGATTAGTAAACATGCATACAGCTCGAATGGGTAGTGAGATGCGGTGAGAGAAAAAAGTATAACAATAATACATATTTTGTTAAGTTTAAAAAGAAAGGATTATTAACACGGCTTTAGATCAGTTTGTGTGCTTAAGTGGACTTGGAAACAAATAACCAAAACAATACGATCGTCACTGAAGCTGGTAAATATTGAAACAGATCCATAGAGAGTGGTTACATATAGTATTTGCTTTCATTTTACAAAGGTGGTACGTCCCTTAACAACGAGTTTGATCGTTTCAAATAAATTAACACCTATTGGTAATCACGTGGACCAGAAGTCGGGGTCATCTATTCTAGTTTGTTGGTGAAGGGTAGATTGGGTGTATTAAGGGTGGTTTTTACTAAGTGGTTTATTACACTCCCTCCATGCAAATGTGGGTACATTTCCTCTGAAATTCTTCCTTCCTACCCGAATAATGTAATTAAAATGCGTATAGACTGGATGCGTAGTAAGATACGATGGAATAAACAAAAATAAATGGTACGGCGCACCGCACAGACTTTCTCTCTCTTTCTATAAACTCGTAAGATTTCTGAACGGAA
>CABFWB010004426.1:24221-50246 GCA_902151455.1 Timema bartmani
ACAGACAGACAGACAGACAGACAGACGGAAATTCAAAAACCACTTTTTCGGATTCAGGAAGTCATGAAACGTCAAAATTCATCAAAATCTCGAGTTCGATTTTTTTGACGATCACCATACTTTCTCTACCTGTAAGATAGAGAGAAAGTAATAACTGGCATTAGCGCTGGTAAATCTTGGGACAGACCTGTAAATAGTAGTTACAGTCCAATTTTCAAAAGAAGGACCTACCTTATATGACCACCATAAATGTTACTAGCATTCTTTTTATGTATTCATACGTCATGTCATGTGATCTACTGCTGTCACTTTTAATATATATGGCTAACACATATAAAATAACACTAACAATAGTAAAATATTATCAATGTTGACCACAATTTTTTTTTTGTTATTTATAAAAGTGTCTTCCTTTCAGTATTCTAATATTTTTATTGATGTGATTTTCCTTAAAAAAATTCGTGAATTCCTAGCAGTGAATTTGTGCGTTTCGAGTAAATGTAACCTCGCTATGTTGTGAGTGGTGTGCGGAAGTAAATGAGATCTCGCTATGTTGTGAGTGGTGTGCGGAAGTAAATGCAATATTGCTATGTTGTGAGAGGTGTGCGGAAGTAAATGAAATCTCGCTATGTTGTGAGTGGTGTGCGGAAGTAAATGCAATCTTGCTATGTTGTGAGTGGTGTGTGGAAGTAAATGAAATCTCGCTATGTTTTGAGTGGTGTGCGGAAGTAAATGCAATCTTGGTATGTTGTGAGTGGTGTGCGGAAGTAAATTCAATCTTGCTATGTTGTGAGTTGTGTGTGGAAGTAAATGCAATCTCGCTATGTTGTGAGTGGTGTGTGGAAGTAAATGAAATCTCGCTATGTTGTGAGTGGTGTGTGGAAGTAAATGCAATCTCGCTATGTTGTGAGTGGTGTGCGGAAGTAAATGCAATCTTGCTATGTTGTGAGTGGTGTGCGGAAGTAAATGCAATCTCGCTATGTTGTGAGTGGTGTGCGGAAGTAAATGAAATCTCGCTATGTTGTGAGTGGTGTGCGGAAGTAAATGAAATCTCGCTATGTTGTGAGTGGTGTGCGGAAGTAAATGAAATCTCGCTATGTTGTGAGTGGTGTGCGGAAGTAAATGAAATCTCGCTATGTTGTGAGTGGTGTGCGGAAGTAAATGAAATCTCGCTATGTTGTGAGTGGTGTGCGGAAGTAAATGAAATCTCGCTATGTTGTGAGTGGTGTGCGGAAGTAAATGAAATCTCGCTATGTTGTGAGTGGTGTGCGGAAGTAAATGAAATCTCGCTATGTTGTGAGTGGTGTGCGGAAGTAAATGAAATCTCGCTATGTTGTGAGTGGTGTGCGGAAGTAAATGAAATCTCGCTATGTTGTGAGTGGTGTGCGGAAGTAAATGAAATCTCGCTATGTTGTGAGTGGTGTGCGGAAGTAAATGAAATCTCGCTATGTTGTGAGTGGTGTGCGGAAGTAAATGAAATCTCGCTATGTTGTGAGTGGTGTGCGGAAGTAAATGAAATCTCGCTATGTTGTGAGTGGTGTGCGGAAGTAAATGAAATCTCGCTATGTTGTGAGTGGTGTGCGGAAGTAAATGAAATCTCGCTATGTTGTGAGTGGTGTGCGGAAGTAAATGAAATCTCGCTATGTTGTGAGTGGTGTGCGGAAGTAAATGAAATCTCGCTATGTTGTGAGTGGTGTGCGGAAGTAAATGAAATCTCGCTATGTTGTGAGTGGTGTGCGGAAGTAAATGAAATCTCGCTATGTTGTGAGTGGTGTGCGGAAGTAAATGAAATCTCGCTATGTTGTGAGTGGTGTGCGGAAGTAAATGAAATCTCGCTATGTTGTGAGTGGTGTGCGGAAGTAAATGAAATCTCGCTATGTTGTGAGTGGTGTGCGGAAGTAAATGAAATCTCGCTATGTTGTGAGTGGTGTGCGGAAGTAAATGAAATCTCGCTATGTTGTGAGTGGTGTGCGGAAGTAAATGAAATCTCGCTATGTTGTGAGTGGTGTGCGGAAGTAAATGAAATCTCGCTATGTTGTGAGTGGTGTGCGGAAGTAAATGAAATCTCGCTATGTTGTGAGTGGTGTGCGGAAGTAAATGAAATCTCGCTATGTTGTGAGTGGTGTGCGGAAGTAAATGCAATCTCGCTATGTTGTGAGCGGTGGGCGGAATTTAAATGAAATCTCGCTATGTTGTGAGTGGTGCGCGGAAGTAAAATTGTGTTTAAAAACGCCCACAAAAATAATGTGTCCATTTAAATGAAAAAGAACATGGTAGTTAAATCACTCAATTTTGGAGAACTACGGCTATAAACACGTTATTTTCAGCTAATCAATAACGGACGGTGACAGGCTTTCATTCTATCATCCGAGCTTCCCGATTTGACTGTCAATCTAATTTATGGCCTTAAAGTAATTACTTGATTTACTGTCGGTACGGATTTCGAAAAAAACAAACAAAAAAAAGTTAATTAGTTGACGCCTTGCTATGGGAGGGTTAAAACCAAGTTCGGCTTTAAGTTGTAAATAAGATCTAGTCTTGCTTTTTGTCACTTTTAGAATATTTCACTCACTAATCTTGTGGTTAGTGACTTAAGAAGCATTAATAAAAATTTAACTTTTTTTAGTAAATCCCTGTTAACACTAAACAGCCCCGTATCGGTGGGCAAGAGGTGATAGGGGTGGGGGGTTAAAATCCTGAATGTTTGCACCGAGGTGATTTTTTTACAGATGGTTTTCTAATATTCCTTAAATAAAATGCAGATACGCTTAGTACAAATTATTCCTTACTCTTCTTAAGGACGTTGCCTACCTGTGACGTCACAGCCGGTCAAGGTAGGATTTCCCATGTTAGTGAATTTACGTTTTACTCAGCGAGTTTTAAAGATGTAACGTCGAAACAAAGGTATACATTCTTTAACAATTCTTAAAAATAGTCATACAATGACACGACATTATTATTTTTACCTTAGTGTAGTTTTTTTTGTAAATCAACTTTTTATAAACAGTCTACAACTTAGGCTATTTTGCTTGGTCACAGAAATGGCCTGTAGGAATCTTCCTGCCAGGATGTAGATTAAAAAAGTCCCTGGTAGCATATATCTATCTAGAATAGGAAACAAGATAAACGTAACATTAAAAAGCAAGTAAGTTAAATGTTTTAAGGGAACAAATATTAAAGTGACTGTGTAAACTCGCCAGAGGAAGAGGGAAAAGGTTATCAGCACCTAGATAAGAGCTCTGTCAGGGTGAGCTTTTCCTTTTCTTCTCGCTCTTTCTATTTTTGCACGTTGGTGTCTAAGTGTGAGTGCTTAGACTGCTTCGGTGCATCAAGTTAAGAGGCAACTCGCTTCGTAAAGAGCTTCGATATCTCCAGGTAGGCAATGTCGTTAACTCATTCGTGTAAATATGCGGGTAGCCCAGACGGTATTAAGATGGGGTGCTAGTTAGCGCGAGTTTAGTGTATTGATTTTGCAATTTTATAGCATAAACATTTTTTGGCCAAAATAAATCAAATATTTCTTCTATAGAAACATAGAGTTTGGTTTTATGCACATGCTAATCTCAACCGTTCTTGAATGTTTGTCATGCGCATAGCGGCATTTGGTGACAAACTTTTTAAATAAAGAGAAAAAGTTGTCATTAAATTCCAGGACACCTTTGACAGATATTCAAGAACTGTTGAGATCAGGATGTGCAGAAAACTAATCTCTATGTTTCTATAGAATAAATATTTGATTTATTTTGGCCGAAAAAGTTTATGCTATCAAAACTTAAAAAATACTGCCCTAAACTCACGGTCACTAGCACCCGACCTTAAGACGAGGTACAAAAAGTAAAATAATAAATAGCCGACTCCTGAGGTAGCGAATTTAAAGAGTAATAGGATCAAAGCACACACACGTCTTCAATTGTTTTAAGCCTCTCTGTGCTTTCAAAGGCGCCTCTAATCCTTGTCCAGTTGCTATGCCACTGAGATAATCTTCAAAAATCTTACGATTACATTATTTGTTTTGAAACTTTATTTTGTTAAATAGCAACAATATTAATAAATAAGTAAAGAGATCAACCCTGGTGGCCACATGCTCTAAAATGATGGACTCAAACTGCACTTGATTGCCGTCGAGGTTCGAATCTCTGCCGAGTTAACTTGTAGTAAATACAAGTTTCAGTGCATCCGGCCAGAACGACGCCCCAGACTTCCGAGTAAAAGGGTGAAAAACTCTTCCATCCATTCTCGCCGAAAGTTCAAGTCCCCTAGAGTCGGGAGAGAAATAAATATACAAGCGGTTTATAGCTCTCGGTCACGGCAAGAACACTTCCCTCGAATCAGTAGCGCTAGACAACGACGCAGATTGATCATATACACGTGTAGAGAGAGGCCTTCCATCTCTGGTGACCTCTTGACCTCCACACACACGTGGGCTTGACAGACGCTAAGTGGACCATGACTAGAACACCGCATGGACCCATGCGAGCCTCTCGAGGGAGGACGAAGCGTTCATTAGTCACAGTGGGCTGACTGCAGCCAAGACCAAGCTCATGATTGGAGGACGCTTGTCCAGACAGATTGCACTTCAAGGTGGGATGGAAGGGAGAGTGAGAAAAGGACAGTGTTTTTACAGTTTTTATGGCAAAACTTTTTTTTTGACCAAAATAAATAAAATATTACTCCAGTACAAACAGAGTTTAATTTTCTTCACATGTTGATAACAACAATTCCTGAATATCTGTCATAAGCATAGCGACATTATATAACAAACTTTTTAAATGAAGAGATAAAGTTGTAATTAAATTCCAGAACACCCTTTAACGAAATTCAAGAAATTTCGAGGTCACCATGTGAAGAAAATTAAATTATGTTTGTACTGGAGTAATATTGTATTTATTTTGGCAAAAAAAAAAATGTTTTGCCTGATAAGAAAGAGAAAAAGTCCTGGTTGGGCCACACACTACGTAGGGATTATGTAGAGGATCATGGAAGGGAAGATAGAGGGAAGTAGGTTTGGAATAATAAGATATATTAAGAAAGGAAGAATCTGCAAAAGGATGGAATAATACCGCTCAGGACCGAGGAAAATGGATGATGTCCAGTGGATACATAACTGTCTCAGGAAAGATTCACAATAGAAGAAGCACTTTTAGTAATTCGATTGTTTTACTTATAAAATGATTTTATTAATCTGTACCTACCTTTTTAAATATTTGTAACATTTTCTTTTTCTTTTGAAAACTACTGTACACTCGCCACAAAAATAAATAAATAACTAAAGGTTCGTAGTTTTATAAAAAAACAATATAGAATAACGTATATGATAGTTTCACGAATGTGTATTTATCAAAGGTTTAATACTTTAACCAAAACAACCAACGTATATTAAAATACTATGCTAACTTTTTGAAATAACTATACAAATATTGTGGAAGGCCTTTGTTCGCATTTGTTTGAGATCTGCGAAATTTAATTAAAAAAAAAAACTGTTTCGCACATCGAATTAATATGTTCATAGCATTCTACAGTGATGGACACGGCCCTAAAGCCTAGCTAGCATCTTAACGATCTTGTCCACAGTGTAGGGCCAGTAGGAATGCTAAATTAATCATCTTTGTGCTGCACCTGACATCCTTGGGCATCTATTATGATAATAATATTATTAATGTTCAAGCGTTGAAATTATAATAACAATTATATGTTAGGCCTATTACTAAACCGATGAAAAGAGATACAAACTGTGGTGGAATGTCACTTTTAAATTCAATACGAAAACTTCTAGAGGTGGGAATACCAATTTCATATCAGCATTATTTAAATTTAAATAATTATATAGGCTACATGCTTCTATCACAAAAAAAAATGATAGAATAAAACTATTTAATAGAACAATTTTTACCAAAATCAAAACAAATATTTTAGCAGTGAATTGTTTTTTGTTTGCCACAAGTGATGCAAATAAGAGAGTAGAAATAAAAATAAATGGTACGGTGAACCGCGCGGACTTTCTCAGCCTTTTATCTGAAAACAGACAGTTACTACAAAGAATATTGTGAAACGAAATAATATACATTATTGCAGGAACACTCCACCAAAGAGCGTAAATGAAATAATATAAACTGTTACAGTTTCAATGAGGAAAGAGGACCATATCTGTCCACCAAAGAGCATAAAATAAATTTCACATCTCTAAGATAAAACCAATTATACATTTGCTTATAGCCTTGAAACTATTGGTTTTATATATATATTTTTCAAATTAAAGATTTTTATTTTTTATTGTACTACACCTTTACAATGATAAGCTATTTTTTTTTATCTCAAAGAGTTATGGAGATGTGATCAAAATTAGAGATTTCCGCTTGTGTGAAGTACCCGCAAAGTCATTTTCATAGCAAAATGAGAGTTACCATTTTGTATGTAATATTAATCAGTTTCTAGGTGAAAAAAACTAATCAAAATTGTTAGAGCGAGTTTTGAGAAAATCGATATTCTCTCTTTTTGGCCTTCTGTAAGCTATCCTTAATTTAGGGTTAAAACTAATTCTAATTCTAAAAATTCCTCAAGGAAACCTTATGGAAACCCTAAATACAACGTTTTAGCTTGATCGGTAAAATAATTTCAGCTCTAGGCCGAGATCCAGATAGACAGTCAGACGAATACAAATACAGACAGACGCAATTGCAAAAACAACTTTTAGGTGGTCATGCAACGTCAATATTTATCAACATCTCGCCTGACAATCACAATACTTCTCTCTCTAAGGGGTTGAGATAAAGTAAAACATGCATTAACAGTAGACCTAGCGTGTACATACTGAAATGAAAAATGTTAATGAAGCATTGGGTGCAAGGAATCAAAAGAATAAAGCTGGATCCAGACGTTCGTCGAAAAATAGAAAGCAGAATCTGCGCATTAATTCACACACTTCAAGTTGACCCATGATGCATTGCAAAGTTAATTTAAAACAACTAACTTTAAAAATATTTTATGTTCTAGTGGATAAACGTATATTTTAGATTACTCTCCCGATGGATGTTTTCAAATTATTAAGCTGTGTCGTGGCATAATCCAACACATCGATACACACGCTTTACATCAACAGATTATTTAAAATCTCCTCAGAAAAGCCAACGAGGCTGTCTGCTTGTTTCTAGCTCTACAGCGCATGCGTTGTCAAATGCGAATGCGCATTGATTCTGAGATTTGATTGGTTCTCCTGTGCCAAACATCTCGGGCAAAGCAGATGAAGTTGAGATGAGTTGAACTTTAGCAGAACAGTTCGCGCTGATTAAGCGGAATCTTGTGATTGGCTTAGAGCTTGCCACGTGACCACGTTCATGTTCTTCGTTAGTTTTTCGGTAAACATGTGAATCCACAGTAACACATCGGTAACAAACTCCTAGGCAAATAAGGTCGTCAGAAGTAGTATTAAATCCTCTACAGAAGTTGTATTGACACTTCAAAAGAAGTGGTACCAACTTTCCGACAGAAGTAATACCGATTCCTCTACAGACGTATTACCAACTCTTCAACATAATAGAACAACTCCTCTACAGACGTATTACCAACTCTTCAACAGAATAGTACCAACTCCTCTTCAGACGTATTACCAACTCTTCAAGAGAAGTATTACCAACTCCACGACAGTGGCATCAATCATCTTGGGCTACGACTGCCAAAATAAGGTGCACAAACCTACTCTTCAATAAGTTTGTGTAACGGTGACTTTTACTGTTTATTACTTCGTCCGTTATGCATAAACTTGTCAACAAGTTGAGCCAAAGGGTGTTAACACTGTCATGTAGTTTTAATTCAATTCTTCTTCAATTTTTGTCATGTACGTTGTTAGCGCTGCGTTAGCAGAGTTAATCGTTTTCCCCAATTGGACCACTGTAGCTATAAGGCAAGGGATTAGAGTTTTACAATGGTTGACTAGCTATATGATTGTAAAGTTGGTAGTCTTTGATAAGTGCTTTGTCGCTCGTTAGCGCTCAGGATAGCCTAAGCCCCAAATTAAACAAAAATAAGTGTAGTTTGGTGACAAATAAAATAACCTTTTCGATGGTAGACATAACAATTAAATGTAATACGAACCGATGGTAGCACAACCAAATACGTCAGATCCACACTTTCTGTATTTCCAGTGACTGGAAGAAGGCTGTTTTCCACATGTGGTTTTCACATCCTTTCCCTATACCAATGTGGGAGCATTTATTTTTAGTCACCTACCCTATCCCTTCAAATAAGTAGTTAATTTAGATAGAAAGATACTTTTTTTGACAGTTATAAAAGTTAATACAACACTTTCCATTTATTCATAATATTAACTCATGTGATTTGTAACGGTCTCTTTTGATATAAATTATTAACACACATAAAATAAGACTGATTATTAATTAAAATTATAATAATGTTGACGGCAAAAAAAAAAGTTAGCATTTTCTAAAAGTTCCTTTCCACTATAAGACCTACTTTACTAGTAAAACACAAGTTATATGTAGATAAGCCAATATTGACAAAGAGGCACTTATATCTTACAGCTGTCAAAAGTGACACCATCTGTCAAATGTGACAGTTGTGAAAAACAGTAACTTGACATATTCATAAAAGATTACAGATTTAACGTCTTTTTGAACGGTTAGAATATGTTTTTCCTATGGTGTTAATACCAAGAATCAACTAAACACATTATCACTAAACTTATGATCCTTAGAGCAAATTTTGTGCTGGTCTATGTGTAGATAATGGTTTGCTGTTTTGTTCTTGCAGAAGAGCGCGGGGTGAGAGTGAAGCGTGTCACGTGTGACTTACTGAGTGTCTCTCTGTACCCCTTGGTTGTCCCTCAACCACGCAGCGTGTGCAGCACATTGCCTCTCCAAGGGCCACGGCAAATAAGGCGGGACACAAGTACGGCGTTTGTCACTGCAGGAAGTAGAACGAAACAATTCTGTCTGAAGGCAACAACTCTATTACTACAGGAAGTTTAACTATATCTTCCTGCCTGAATATAGCAACTCTGTCACTACAGGAGGTAGAACTATATCTTCCTGCCTGAACATAGCAACTCTGTCACTACAGGAAGTTTAACTATATCTTCCTGCCTGAATATAGCAACTCTGTCACTACAGGAGGTAGAACTATATCTTCCTGCCTGAACATAGCAACTCTGTCACTACAGGAAGTTTAACTATATCTTCCTGCCTGAATATAGCAACTCTGTCACTACAGGAGGTAGAACTATATCTTCCTGCCTGAACATAGCAACTCTGTCACTACAGGAAGTTTAACTATATCTTCCTGCCTGAATATAGCAACTCTGTCACTACAGGAGGTAGAACTATATCTTCCTGCCTGAACATAGCAACTCTGTCACTACAGGAAGTTTAACTATATCTTCCTGCCTGAATATAGCAACTCTGTCACTACAGGAGGTAGAACTATATCTTCCTGCCTGAACATAGCAACTCTGTCACTACAGGAAGTTTAACTATATCTTCCTGCCTGAATATAGCAACTCTGTCACTACAGGAGGTAGAACTATATCTTCCTGCCTGAACATAGCAACTCTGTCACTACAGGAAGTTTAACTATATCTTCCTGCCTGAATATAGCAACTCTGTCACTACAGGAGGTAGAACTATATCTTCCTGCCTGAACATAGCAACTCTGTCACTACAGGAAGTTTAACTATATCTTCCTGCCTGAATATAGCAACTCTGTCACTACAGGAGGTAGAACTATATCTTCCTGCCTGAACATAGCAACTCTGTCACTACAGGAAGTTTAACTATATCTTCCTGCCTGAATATAGCAACTCTGTCACTACAGGAGGTAGAACTATATCTTCCTGCCTGAACATAGCAACTCTGTCACTACAGGAAGTTTAACTATATCTTCCTGCCTGAATATAGCAACTCTGTCACTACAGGAGGTAGAACTATATCTTCCTGCCTGAACATAGCAACTCTGTCACTACAGGAAGTTTAACTATATCTTCCTGCCTGAATATAGCAACTCTGTCACTACAGGAGGTAGAACTATATCTTCCTGCCTGAACATAGCAACTCTGTCACTACAGGAAGTTTAACTATATCTTCCTGCCTGAATATAGCAACTCTGTCACTACAGGAGGTAGAACTATATCTTCCTGCCTGAACATAGCAACTCTGTCACTACAGGAAGTTTAACTATATCTTCCTGCCTGAATATAGCAACTCTGTCACTACAGGAGGTAGAACTATATCTTCCTGCCTGAACATAGCAACTCTGTCACTACAGGAAGTTTAACTATATCTTCCTGCCTGAACATAGCAACTCTGTCACTGCAGGAAGTTTAACTGTATCTTCCTGCCTGAACATAGCAACTCTGTCACTACATGAAGTTTGACTATATCTTCCTGTCTGAACATAGAAACTATGTCACTGCAGGAAGTTTAACTATATCTTCCTGCCTGAACATAGCAACTCTGTCACTACAGGAAGTTTAACTATATCTTCCTGCCTGAACATAGCAACTCTGTCACTACAGGAAGTTTAACTATATCTTCCTGCCTGAATATAGCAACTCTGTCACTGCAGGAAGTTTAACTATATCTTCCTACCTGAACATAGCAACTCTGTCACTACAGGAAGAAGAACTATATATTATTGTCGGAAATAATTCCCATGGACTTTAAGCTTTGTAAATAATCGACTTTAAAATTAAAACAGTAAAATAATGTATTATATAAGCCAGTAAAAAAAATCCCATGTACTGGTAGTTAACTATTACTGTATTATTAACTTGTTTCAAAACACAATTTCAACTACTTTATTCTTCATTAATTTGTCAACTAGCAGAACATAATATGCCCAGCTGAGGCAGTGGGTCATATTATCCCGTATCCTGGAGGTCGGGATTCAAATCCTGGTGGGTATACTTAATTTAATTTTTACTCAACCCTTACAAACATACGGGTATATTATTTACTTTGAATTCTATTTTCCTCAATTATGCCAGATTGGTGTAGCTAATATATTTGGTGATATCCAGAAGAGAAAGTGAGATGCGGTGGGGAAAAAACGCGTATAGCTCGGGCGGGTGATATGATTTGGGGAAGGAGGTGTGGAAAGAGAGGGAAGGGGGATGATGGCCAGCAGACATTTGCAAGTTTGACCATAATGACGTCAAAAACGCCCCCTCTGAGCTTTCCTAGAAAGCCGCTACCACCATTTCTCAAAAAAAGATTGATTCAGCCTTCTCTTCTCTCACATTACGGAGTTCATCGCCCTGACTTTAGGGGTCATGAATCCTCCCCCTTCCCCCCCAACAAGATGATGTGGGACAGATTAACATCGATGTTCTTGTCGCGGTTATACCCTGCCGTTACCGCCTGCTCTGTCTTCACCTTTCTTATAAAGACAAGGAGATTGAGTACCTGATACATCACATCGTGGTTTTTATGTAGTATTCATCAGTCATTATTTATAATAAGCACAGGGAAGATGTTAGATGTCCAGACCGTAGGAATTGAAGGAATAATGAACTTCATAGATAAGTTACTATCAGGCACCGGATCTCAATGGCATGTCTTTTATTTATTGTAAATCATAGACAATGTTCATGTGTACATACATTCAGTTCATGATACCTTGGTTGTGGAAACGTTTTTTTATGGGTAATTATTTGGTCATTTTGGATTTATAGGTCGTATTTTTATGATTTGCTTGCTTTTTTTTATGAGGGGGGGTGGGTCATTTTTAGGCATTTTTTTAAAAAGTTTTAGGCATTTACGTTGAATACGTATATTTTTTAATACTTTCTATATTTTATAAACTCGTAGATACTCAATCATAATTTGTAATCATACAGTTGCCTGAATGAGAAGATAATGTAGGCCATGAACTTTGTATCCTCTTTGTTGTCTGGTTGTAAAATACATATTCCTGTTGATACACTGCAACTAAGCTAGAGAGGGTTGCATTGGGAGGTACATATATCGGCAAATGAATGTTATATTTATATCAGAATGCACGATAGGCTTTTCATTGCATGTATATATTTTTAATTTACCTTTGCAAATTATGTGTTTGATTTAGTCGTGTGCATTCATTACGAGTTTTTATATTATTATTTTAGGTATTTTTTAAAATAAATTTTTAAGTAATTTTTCTAGAATATTTAGGTAATTTTATAGATAATTCTTTGTTCATTTGTATGTGATAAAAGTCCAGGCCATGGTTATTACTATTGTGTGTTTGTGACAACAGCTCCTCTGTGTAGAATCTGTTTGCTTCTCTCAAACTTCCTTGAGCAAAGCGTAACAGGAGGACCACGTGAGCTCAGCTACTAACATCTTCCTACTGAATATACTACAATTTACTAATGAAGTGACATCTGACGGATAGAGAAACTATTAGATCTATTTTCACGTATTTATACGTCAAATCACGTGACCTGCAGCTGCAACTTTGAATAAATCGTATCAAAAGCTATCAAATAACACTAATAAAATATTAATGTCATCAATTTTGGCTGTAAATATTTGTATTCCTTGTATTTCCTAAAAAACCCTTTCTATGAAAATTGGACTGTGGTGCTAGTTTCAGATATACCAAACAAGTAATCAGAAGTTTATTGGCTAATGGGTTTGGGATGATAAATATATAGAGTTTAGAGGACTACCCGTATTTGCATGAAGGGCGGCTGAAACATTTGAGAAAAGTACATTTTTAGTAGTAGACCTACATCTGGACGGGATTCAAACCCCAATATATTTGTCACTGGCAAATTATACCAGACGATATCAAAGACCTAGCCCTCGTGGCCACATATGTGGGTATGTAATCACTATATAAATAGTATATGTATTTGTGTGTTAGTGTACAGGTGCTAGAACTCCAAAACCCAGAAACTTAGAAAGCTGAAACTTGGAATAAGCTACTTTGATAGGGCTGGTTAGTGATTGAAGTCACAAACTGGTTGTTGCTTATGTTTCGCACACGGTGCTACGCAAGTGGCGGAATTTCAACCAGTTTCGAACTATCTAGCTGCAAGAACCTTCTTCGGGCTTCTAAAATACTTACTATTTATTAATATAATGTCTCCTGACTCGATTACCGAGGAGGTTTGGTTCTCTATTGTTATTACAGATATAAGAGACGTAACCAAAGAAGACTTTGGATTCACTCATACAATGAAAAGAATATAAACTGAAGAGATTTAGTCATGTCACAGGAGCTGCAACAAACTGATATAAAATGTATATTATCATTTTACAGAATGTCGAAAGAAAGTTTCCTTGAACTTTTCATTCAAAAGAAAAATATGCAGGTATGCGTGGGTGCTGAGTAGAGTATATTAAGCTGGGAGTGTAGAGAACGCGAGAAAAACAAGTATTTTTGCAGTTTTTATAGCAAAACATATTTTTTGGTCAAAATAAATACAATATTACTCCAGTGGAAACATAAGAGCTTAATTGTCTTCACACGGTGATATCAACAATAGTTGAATATCTGTCATGAGCATAGCACCATTAGATGAGAAACGTTTTTAAGTGAAGAGAAAAAGTTATAATTAATTTCCAGGACATCCTTTGACGGATATTCAACAACTGTTGATATCAACTTGTGAAAAAAATTTAAACTCTATATATGTATATATACAATATTTTATTTATTTTGACCAAAAAACCAGGCCTCCACCGTGGTTCGGATTCCATGTTAAACTGTAGGTCCTCCATTTCATCTCACAATCACCCTACCATTACACATTACACATTAGCGTAAGTGCGTACAACACGAACGGGTAGTAAGACGCGGTGCTAATAATAATAATAATAATAATAATAATTGACCAAAAAAGGTTTGCTATAAAAAATGCAAATACAATCGACCTTTTCTCGCGTCCCCTCCATCCCCACCTTAATAACTCTGAAGTGAGCCATTCTCTTCTCGCCTACTCTATGTTCTTTTGCTACCTCATGTGGGGCTGCCTTGTAGAGTTGAGCGTTGACTGTCAGAACGATTCGAGTTCGATTATATGAACTTTAGATTATTGGAGCCCTGTACTTTCCAGCCATATCAATGGTCGAATACTAGTGTTAGATTGAACTGCTGATGACGGGGAGATCGGGGTTCTAATCCAGGTCAGGTCTACTGAAGGTGGTGAATTTCCTAAACGGTTTCCCACCCTCCTTTCACGCAAACGTGGGTAGATAACCTCTAAAATGCTTCCTTCCTCATCCCTACCCCATTTGTGTAATTATCATGCATGGATATATTTATGTTTATTTTCCTAATTAGTTAAAATAATTGATGCTATACTGTATTAAGTTTTTCTACTATAATGTTATAAGTACAATTATAATAATCAAATAGCTGAAGCTATTATTAATTTTAGAGAGGAATTCATCATCTAGATATCATATTCTGAAAATTGAAAAATGACACCTGGACACGGGAATCGAACCCGATGAGTGAAGAATGACCCTGGGCATGGGAGGACTATTGGATAGCTCAGTGGTAGAGCATTGGCGTACTAAGCCAAAGGTCCCGGGTTCGTTTCCCGTGTCCAGGTGTCATTTTTCAATTTTCAGACTATTATAATAGATAAAGTCGTTTTAAAATAACGTTTAATAATAATCAAAGTACATAATAGCAAGTGCAGCAGCATTACAAACATAATTAATAAAGTTTACCTAATGTAATAACAGTATCTTAGAAGGAATTCGCAGTAGTTATCAACATTGACTCAGTTTACATTGCATGTGTTATAGTTGTAGATTTCAGCTACCACTTATAACTTCATAATGGGCACGTGATGTTGGGGGATTGCTGTACCATCGGAGATGGGGTCGATTATGAAACCAGAGATGCTGAAGAATACATAGGTTGGGCAGTGGTGTCCGGAGCCCTGTGCATTATGTCATCAACCAAACGTACAACCCTACGCATACATTCTTAATTTGTTGATCAGTAATTTCATTGAGCTCAAGCAACAAACTTAGGAGAAACGTTTTTTTTAGTATTACTCTTTATCACTCAAAGGAGCGGCAATGGGGGCCTTCTTATAGTTGAATTATTGAATAAATTTGCCATCGACCTTACAACAAATTTATTGAATTAGCCTTGTTTCTCATCTTCGTATAGGCCAAGCATATCTTGTTCATCTTGGGGTACTTCTGGTAAATTTCTAGGTTTTGTCGTGTTTACTGCTTTTAATGAAGAGTAATGTGAATAACACTGCCTCAGACAAATAATGAGGCTTTATTTTCTTCGCCGCTGATCCACTTGAGGCATATTTCACGTGACGGACGAAGAGACTCAATCTTGGTGTTTTCGTATCTCCCTCCAACCTTGATTGAATCCAGCATCTGGTATCTCCCTCCTTCTTCCTCTCTTCCCGTTTATCATTTCTTCACTTGCAGTCTTCACCAGGTATCCCTTTCTCATCCAATGTCCTAGCCAATTTAAAAATAAAATATTGTATTAAAAAAAATTAAATACTGTTTATTAAATATTATTTATCTACAAATATAAATACTAAACTATTAGTGCAAATAAATATAAATATAATAAATATTTAAAAATAGGGTTTAAAATAAAACTCTTCTTTCGTATGTACAGTACTCGTCAAGAGGGCGTGCATTTGTTACACCTTCGTTGCCTTTGACTAGAGGAGACAACACAATTTCACGAATTGTAGCGAGGATTACAAAAATACTTTGGGACCTGTTTAAAGGAATATTTTATAAATCGTACCAAATTTGGATCAATGGAAAATAACTGCACAACGAATCACTATGGAATATTCCGAACTGCTTGGGTGCTATTGACGGAAATCACACACGAATATAAAAGTTGGCAACACAATTATGGATCAAGTAATAATTTTAACTACAAATCCTACAATTTGTTAGAATTAATGGCATAATGCGACGCTTTGGCTTGTTCAAATTGATTGACTCAGGTCATGCTGGAATTACAGTGATGGTGGGCATATTTCGTGCTTCAGCAATCAAACATGAGATTACAAATGAGGGGATTGATATTCCATTGGCACCTTAAATTTGAAAATAAAAAAACTTTAGGGTGAGTAACTTTTCTGTATTATTTCTAATTTACATACATTTATAAATAGTGCCACGTTAGACACTATGACCACTGATTTGGATAAATAAAAAACCAAGATACATAGATAGCGGAAACTTAGTATTGGAATATACGTGCTTGGCTAGCTTTAGTTTATGCTTTTATACATATTGTGAGCCTGACTTCTTAAACCACACGATAGCCGGTGTGGTAGTTCCAAAATTTAAGAACATGAATATCGGAAACTTGTGTATAATTACTTAAGTATACTGACTTAAGGATATTGGCAGAAGTGCACTCCAGGCATTTGTTTATACTTTTATAAATATAGGCTTATATTGCGAGCCTGATGCATTAGGCTGCGTGAGTATCAGTAGGGAGAGCTTTAATATTCTATAAACAAAAAAAGCCTAAATTTTACTTACGTACGAAGCGAAAAGTGGGATTAAAACAAGTTATTTTTTCACTTTTACATGATTCTATTACTAGCCTGAAGACTTAAATAATGCAGATACCAGTTTGTGATTTTTTTAGCACCATGTCTCATGTTGCCCATATTTGGCTAGGGATGAGGAAGGTTGAATTTAGAGGAAGTGTACACGTATTTGCTTGGAGAGAGAATGGGAAACCATTTAGTGTAAACCCCCTCAGTGCACCCGACCGGGATCAAACTCTGAGCTTCCTGTCATCGGCAGTCTAGTCTATTTCGAGAGTGACGCCTTAGACCATGCAGCCACCAAAGCGGGTATGTGTGATGTTAAAAAAGGATTATAACATTGTTTACAACAGTCAGTATGTGTGTGCTGTTCAATATACAGTAGAAGTGATTTGTTTTCTATTCATGCAATATCGGCCACTTGCAGTTCGTAGTAAATACTAAAACGGCAACTAAAACACGGATGGAAAATAAGCATTTTATTTAGATTCTTTTAAGAAGACGCACGTATTTTCTTCCCGTAGAGTTATATATGCGCACTTACGATTCATAAAGAAGCAAAAAGAAAACGCATTAGTTCTAGACATTTTTCTTCGATCTTGTTTTCTCACAATCATATTCCTCCCTGTTCCTCCACATCACCATTTCTTCAGCTCAACACATACAACGTGTATAGAATACAGTTCTCTTTAGTATACGTCCCTCCCAAGTCTTGACAGTTTTCTCTCCAGAAATATCGTATATGGCCATGAAGTACTCCTCTTTTTAAATTTTATATTTTTTAATTAACTTTTTTCTCACGAATCACGAATAAAGCAACAGTTTAAAAGAGAACAATCGAGATAAAAACCTATTTCACTTACCACTCTTAAGAAATTTAAAGAACTGTGTCAATTTATATAAAATAATAACTCTAATATCATTATATAGATAGTGGGATAACCCATTTTTGCTCCTTATTGTTTATCTGGGTTGGCTGGGTTAGCGGTTGACATCTCTGAAAGATACTCACAGTTAAGTGCTATTGGGAAAAACGTATCGTTAAAACACTTTATAAAAATATATGTTATTACCTAACAACGAGTAGCTAATGTGGGACGAAAGGGGACGAGAAAAAAAGCCAGTGTTTTTGTAGTTTTTTATGGCAAAACTTTTTTTTGGCCAATGTAAATAAAATATTGCGCCAGTACAAATATAGAGTTTAATTTTATTCATATGTTGACTTCAAAATGTTTTGAATATCTGTTAAGGGTGTTTTGGAATTTAACGATCACTTTTTATGTTTATTTAAAAAGTTTGTTAGATAATTCCACCATGTTCATGACAGAAATTCAGGAATTGTTGATATCAACATGTGTAGAAAATTAAGTTCTATGTTTCAACTGGGGCATTATTTTATTTATTTTGTAAAAAATAAGTTTTCCCATAAAAACTGTAAAAACACGGGTCTTTTCTCGCGTCTCTTTTAATCCCACCTTAAAGTCAAGAAAGGATTTATAACAATTACGAGATATTTTATGCTGGCTGAATTCGCCATTTAGGAAAAACACTTAATTATACCCAGGTGGGACTCAAACCTCACACTCCTCGTCACCTGTAAACCAGCCTAGACAAAATTATCATATTATTCTGTTTACGTACCGATGTTGATAGTGATATTGTTAGTAATGGTGATGAATGTGAAAACTCATAGAGCACATTCACAAATTGACATTAGTCTATACATTTAATGAGTTTAGAAATTAGTTTAATTTCTCACCACTAGGAAACACTTGATTAACAAAATAATGTGTTTGTCTTTCTCAGGAAACATATTTAAGATTACTTTATTGAAAACATAATTTTGAACATTTTGTTTCAAACTTTGATAAACTATATTATAAACTCTGTATGATTGTGTCAAACCATATATTTTAGTAATATACAAGAGGAGATACTTTCGTACAAACCGCATAAATATCAACTTAATATTGGGGCCCTCCCCCTGCTCCGACTAAGTCCAGAGGATTGTTCCCCCTCGCTTTTATAACCTTATTGGCGCGGGTACAAAAGTGAGAGGAAAGGTCCGCAGGACTCGCCGAAGAAGCGAGAGGGGGAACCCGGGCTATTGCCCCTTTATTGAGAGAATTACATTTGTACAAGAATCACAGAGTTACAAGTAATATTGGGAATACAAAATATTTATCTGCCTTCTTTCTCCTGTTTCTTCTGTTGAAGATCCATGGTGACCGAAGTTGCAGGTGTATCCTATGTAGCCACCCTACTACTTCCTTCGGGTGGTCGAACCCCTCCCTCTGGGGGCTCTGGGTTGTGGACGGTCCCTGTAGATGATCTGCGGCCGGATGGCTGGCTGGTATCCCGGCGGATAAATTGCCGCTGATGCTGCGTCCCCCGCCACGTTAACAGCTTCCGTCCACGACTGCGTCACCGCGATGAAGACTAGGTTCAGGCAATGCAGCAGCTTCTGTCTGACGTCCGGAGACATGGTCTGGTAGTTTGCCGTCAGTCCCAGTAGGAACTTGAGCTCGTGCGAGTCCCTTCCCGGCAGGAGCTCGAGGGACTTGGCCTTCGCTGCTAGTGCTAGCCTCAATGCTTGGTCCTCTGTGGCGGCAAGTCGAGGCGTGCCTATAGGCTCGAGGCTCGCCCAGGCGTCTACTGGTCCCGATACAGCTGATATCGACGGGGGTGCCGCCGTAAAAAGATTCTGTGCCCCAGCACTGGGGGTTGGTGCAGCCGAAGGTGTTGATCCAAATCGCTCCATGATCTGCTCGAACCTGACCTGCATGGTGTTCACCGATTCCTGCAGGATCTGTAGTTGGTTTGCCATGTCCGAGCTCCCGGCTGCTGCCATCATTTGGGGTCTCCGTCGTGCGTATGTTTCTCGTGGAGCCTGGCTGGCTAACCGGGTGACGTGTCCAAAGTCTGGCTGTGCGAGCACGTCTGGCGTGGAGAGAGAGTCTATGTCGAAGCTGTCACGTGCCTCGGAGTCCGTTCTGACCGGGGTAGCCGGTGTCGAGTCTGTGGAAGCCGTTTCTTCTGTATAGAAGGAATCTGCTTCACTCGGTGGTTCACGCTGAGGTTCCAGTGTTCGTGGAGTTCCTCTTTCAGCGGGTCTCTCTACTAGACGGACTTGTAAACTTAGGGCTTTCTTGCTTGTAGGCTCCTCTGACATCTGTGTAGTTGTTGTTGGGGCCCTCCCGCTGCTCCGACTAAGTTTGAAGAAAATTTTCAAAATATAGGTTTTTAGTAAACTAGTCTCAAATAAGTTTTATTCATAAAAACAAACACGTCATCTTGTTATTCAAAATAGTTACTCCTTATATATAAACTTTAAATTAAATTGTTAAAATATATTTAGAAAAATTCAAATTTACAAAAGAAAATTATTTGTGAAAAATCCTAAAATTATTTGTTATTTGTAAAAATAACTAAAAACATTTTTTTAAATATTCAAATTAAAAAAGCAAGTCATCAGTGAANAAAAAAAACAAGTATACAAGGCTATTTGTCATGTCAAACAAATCCTAGCTATGCATTTTAAACAAATTCGCTGAATACATTTTTGAAAAATTCTGAATGCAGAAAAATTACTCATCAGTAAACTACCCCAAATTGAAGGAGTAGGCTTGAAAAAATATTTGTGGTAGAGCCCTATAATATCTAAATATCAATAACAAAATCCAACAAAACGTTTTGGTTCCGTGGCCAGGAACAGACTAACTAACAAACAAGAAGATATGGTGACAGGCAGAATTGTAAAATCCACTTTTTGGGTTCGTGTTCACATAAAACGTAAAAATTTGTCATCATCTGAATATTAATAGTTTTCACGATTACAATACTTTTTCTGCATATGAGAAAGTAAACATACCAAAACGGAAATAGTTTCGATACAATTTAATTATGAATAACGAAACAGTTCAATTACTACCGCGAATTAACGTTTTAACCATAAAACTATTCAAGCACGCTAATAAATTGGCATTAGGGTCTGAAGAGCGTTAATATAGGTCCTAGATATTCAAGGGATAAAGTGAAACGGGTAAAACGCAATAATACAAAACTTTATTTCAACTTTCGACTCGTGTGCCCACTCAAACCGTTGAAAAAAATGTCGTGACTTTGCTCTTGATCTCCAGCAGCTTATTCATGTGTGTACATATTTGGTAATGAGAGAGCGTAGGTAAATATATTTTACTTTTGGTTTGGTAGTAATTTTTTTTTAAATTCCAAAACATTCAACAGAAATAAAATTTCACCAAAATATACCCATACAAATTCATCCAAACCCCACCCCGACAGCGATTTAAACCCTTAGCGACCGGCTATCCCGACAACGGTGATCAAATTCAATACGTACTTAACGTCTTATATTGCTAAAACTCCATTTCGGATGACAATTTTAAGACATAAATAGAGGATATATGCTTCAGATTAAAAGGGTGGCTACGAATATTTTGATTAAGCAGTTGCGGACAGCCAATAGGTGTGGTCCTCCTTCTTGGGGGTTGGGCGTGGGAGTCATAAGCTCTCACCTTAAAAAATAAAAATCAACAAATACAAGCTCGCTATGAATAATATTAGAGTGACCTTGAAATAAATAAGATGTAGCGAGGTGGACTGGATAGAACTAGCTCAATGTAGGGAGAGGGTGTAATTAGGTGGACTGGATATAACTAATTTAAGATCGGTATGGGGCGTAGAGAGGTGGGATGGATAGAACTAGCTCAAGATAGGGATGAGCTATAATGAGATGGCCTGGATAGAACTAGCTCAAGATAGAAATGGGATGTGATGAATTGAAATGTATAGAACTATTTCAAGATAGGGACAGGATGTAATAAGGTGAAATGGATAGAACTAGCTCAAGATAAGGATAGGGTGTAATGACGTGGACTAGATAGAACTAAGGGCCAGTTTCATAGTCAGACTTAGTACTCCTGAAGTACAGCGCTATACTGAGTCTGACTATGAAACTGGCCCTAACTTAAGGTAGGAAAAGGGTTTAATAAGGAGTACTCTATAGAACTAACTCAAGATAGGGCTAGGGTATAATGAGGTGGACTGGATATAACTAGCTCAAGATATGGATAGTTGGCGCAATTTTGTAAGTGCAGCAATTAATTTTCGAGTTCTTAATACATTGTTATAGTTATATAAAAACTAGTTGGTGTTTGTTACTATATCACGCAAAAACCCCCGCACTAAAGGCTCTGAAATGTTGCATGGACAATTGGACAATTGGACATCCGGTTAACATATAGGTGTATCCAATCTATGTTTGCTTTTATCTTTCAAGATGGTGGCTACAAAACACCCCTTTATAGCCTTATTTTGATTTTTTGACTATCAGATTTTCATTGAACCAAATTTTAAATATTCTTAGCTATTTATTATACATTATAAATATTGATTAGTCATGAAGGCCATCTGAAAGAAAGATAATATATAAAAAGTAAATGGTGGCAATCTGGGAGGCCAATGCTTTTCCCGGGGGCAGCTCTATTTTGCGTGCTCCAGGGTAGTAAGCGAATAGTATTTTGTTTGTATAAGTACCTGGGGAGAGGCGGTCAATATTGTGTATAAACACGTATTCAAATAAACAACTTGGCTACTAGCAATTTCTGTCATTTTGGAGAAAAAAAAATCTAAAAAAAAAATGCAAGTGGTTTAAAGAAACAGCTTAATTTATTGACAGTTGTTTATATAAATTTTTGTTTAGCTTGTGTGATTATATTTAACATTATTTTATATAAAATTTATTTTGTATATTCTGTAAACATATAATATATATAATTATATACATATATGTATATATCATGAAACCTATCTCATGTGAAAAACGGGCTATTTGGCTAGTGCTTTATAAAATAGAGTAAGCAAATTAAAGTATGATTAAGTTGAAACATTTTATTCAACTTTTAAAGTATAGAAGATAATTTTTTTATAGATTTAACGACCGTCATTATATTTGTCTAGAGCGTTTTTCATTAAAAGTTAAAGGTAGGCCTAAATACCACAATCGTCGTAACATTCAAAATTAAACTTTAAAATTATAGCTATTACCATAAAAAAAATTCATCAGACCATGTTTTAATGAAAAGCGTCGTCTTATAAAAAAAAAATTACCGTCGTAATAAACACTTCAAACTCTTGTGGAAAACTATTTAGGAAGACACACATTCATTTCACCAAACCCCGTCATTGGTAATCCAGTCTCTTGCGAGAGTGACCCCTTAGAACAAGGTAGTCCAGCGTTTTTCATCCCAAGGGCCTTATGGCTATCAGTTTGTACCGCTGGACTAATACATATTTAGTAGCCCCATAAACTTAATATAAGCCTAAAAAACACTTAATAAACAATAACTATCAATACTTATATAGGCTAAAATTTTTATTTTTGGTTGATAGAATTTTTCGAATTTTACTGCAAAAAAAGGAAGTTAATCAACCTTCCAAAATGTGTTATGAAATACGCACAAACAGACTTTCGCAAAACAACTTATTATAAATATCTTTATTAATCAAATAAATGCATAGTAAAGTGAGCTCATGACATTTTAAAATAAATATTTTCATTTGAATCATTTGCTATTTCACATCCATCCCTGAGGGTTTCCCTTTAATTCTCCTCCAGGCTAACGTGAGGGCCACATTCTCAGTGAGCTTGGGCCACCAGTTGGCCCACACTCCCTTGGACCATTCAACAACCTCAGCGGGTCCTCAATGACTTCAATCTCACCTTGGCGTCATTATTGTAACTAATGCTGACTAGTTACTATTTCCATACAGGATTGTTCTTGTATTCAATTAGTAAATATCCAGGCGCAAGTACTTTACTGGGAATGTAATGTTCTTAAGAGCTGCCCTCCCTTTCCCACGTCCAACTGAACGTAGTCTCCGACTTTCTCATTGGTTGGCATGGTCATGTGATTACGGATACAGAGATTGTAGTTGGGGCTTGATTGTCTGGTTTATACCTGCCTGTAATCGGGGTGCATTTGAAGAGCTACGCATACTGTAGAGCAGGAGTGGACAAACTTTTCAATCTATGGAACTACTCCATAGAAGGAAAATCTCTTGCGGTCTACTGTACTACGGAACTATAGGCTTGTATTATTAGTTTCATTGGTAAGAAATTAATAGTTCATTTTGTGTTATAATAGTATATATTATATTGCATATAAGAACTTATAGTCTGTTCATTCCCTGAAACCAAGTTTTTCATCAAACAACATAATATATTTAATTTCCACCCTTTATATATTTCAATTTAGTTGACAATTTTATAATATTAAACAAAATTAATCTTTATGTGTTGAAATCTTACAGTTTAATAAACCTGGGTGGTCTTTTTTTTTATATGGCGTTGACAAGATACTGTGTCGACCTCTTTAAATCTTAGCTTTGTTAACAGGTTTAAAAACCCCTCTTTCGAGTATTTTATGCACAACAAGTCACTCCCAGCTATCTTTACTGTTTTGCGTGGTGTTTTTTTTTTCTCTCGTTTTTAAGGGTTCAGCAAGACTGACAAGCGTGCGAGCGCGTGAGCAAGCGAGCGACTGTGTGGCCAAACTGGCGAGCGAGCGCGTGATTAGCAGATATCTCTCGATAGTTGTTGACGAGGAGGCAAAGGTTCGAATCTTGGTTCAATGAACTGAGGGTGGTTTTTGACAAGTGATTTATTGTTGTGGTTTTCCCATCCTCTATCCGTGATAATGGTGATTCTTATTTGTAAAGGCCTACTTTGATTATACTATTGAAGTATTTTAACATATCAGTTTTATATATATCTATGGTCTATGATCTTACCAATTAAATTAGGCCGTTAGTAACAAGTGTGCTAAGCCTATCTATAATCATAAGAAAAGTCTAATATCATGCCAAATTCTTGTCTGGCTATAAACAAGGAAAAGGGCTCTTCCAAATCACTTGGCTTGTTACCCCGCTGTATGCAAGGTCCACGGCGCGCTAACATACAAATTCCAAACTTTAAAGTTGCCGCGTATTAATAACCTTTTTTGTTCCGACTGTGTTAAATACTGTATAGTCGAGTTTCATTCCATTTGAATAAATCAAACATAATTTATATACCTGTGTTTACATTATAAAATAGAGCGTATATTCAAGTGTGTGTAAAATTACGGTTACAGAGCATTATTAATAGTCCTATGGAGACGGGCAGCCACATTTAGTTAGTTCACTCCCGTGGAGCCGGACAATATCTAATGACAGACACCCTCCCCATCATCGTGGAGTAGTCGCGCGTAATGTCACAGGTTTGATTTCCAACGCGTAGGCGAGAAGATGATTCACAAATATGGCGAACAACGTGCAGGCAAGAAAAGAGAACCCAAGAAAAATAACGTCACAGTTTTTCCGCTCAATGTGTAGGCGTGAAATGTCAGATGCCGCCCCACTTTAGGGCGAATACCAACACAAAATAACGTTACAACCTCAAGTGACATAACTGCTCGTCTGGCCGTAGTTTTAAGCTAGTTTGTAGACCGTGTTGCGGTTGTGACAATCGGAGTGTGTAGAAATTGAACTTTAGACTAAGAAAAATAATAGACGTAAACAATATCATTTTCTAGCCCTGTACTAACGTTCTCGTCCCATGTAGCCACAGCGACAATAACTCCGTGATATATGACGTTACATTTCGTCTAACCTTGACCTTCAATATAAACAATTGTCAAGGTCAACATGTGTCTGTGACGAGTAGGAACACAACAAATCGATAATAGTGTGTTTCAGGAATAAGCCAAAGTTCTTGGAAGTTTAAGGGGGGCGTGGAATTTATAGCTAGAGATGTTATCCTATCAGGGGATGGCTGAACGAGCGACGGATATAATCAATGAGAATAGAAAAAATAAATGGTACGGCGCACCGCACAGACTTTCTCTCTCTTTCTATAAACTCGTAATATTTCTGAACGGAATAACACTAAAGAACACGCATATAATAATATACAATGATATATAATCAATGAGAAAATAGGCGCATCTTTGTCCACTTAAGAGCATTTCAAACAGTTTAATGTCTTCCACAAGGGTCAACACTTCGCATTAAAATTTCGATTTCTGGTTAAAATTTTAACATTTTATACGGTGTTGCGGATCTTCAAGTCATCGCATTGATATTTAATTATTCATTTATACATTTTGACCAATAAAAAATGTAAATATTGACTATTGAGTCTAAAATAGAGATAGATCATTGCTGTGCTAACATTTCTCCTAAGAGCTTTAAGGAAAAATAACATACTTTTTTAGATACTTACCTATATTTAATTACTCTATGGCATTGGAGTATTATTGCGTTCAGACTTAAGTAGTATATCTTTAGAACTAAAGCTCACAAAATTGTATTAATATATTTGCAAATATCTCAGAAACTGTTGCTTTTATAAAAATATATGTCAAATAAAAGTTTTTTATTTCTAATAGTCCTACAATTTTGCAATGATAAGTTGTTTAGTTTCTCAAATAGTTGTGGAGATACGGAAATTAACGCTTCTGTAA
>CABFWB010004427.1:0-55478 GCA_902151455.1 Timema bartmani
CCCCCCCTGACTACGGCCTTGATGCCTAGCTCAATGATGAAACAACATATCCTACAAATAAAAAAAACTCCATAGAAATAAGTTAAGCGATTCCAAGGATCCTAGGCAACAGACAGACAGACATACAGAGTTTCATGACTACAGACTGACACTGTTTTATAATTAGTATAGAATAGAATATATGCAGAAATAACTAAGGGAATTCTGACATTGGTGTAGGTACGTGGAATTTGTCTCATTCGTCGTTGTTAGTTCAATTTAAGGATAGCTAAAAAAAAGTGCATGTATGTGAGTTAACATTGCTTTAGTGCAGTGGTTCCTAAACGTTTTTGCTCGCCGACCCCTTTAGGCCTTGTAAAACATCCATGGATACTCACATCCTTGATCACATAAATATAGGATGTCCGGATGATTGGTACCCAAAATTAAAAATTTACATTATAAAAAATCTAGGCTAGCACAAAAAGTATACATTACTTTACAGGTTACTAGTGTGAATAATGGTGTTTCTTCTTCATCTCACATAGTTCTTTAAATTAGGGAGTGGTTATAGACAACTATTCTCATGTCGGGTGTGACATTCAGTCCGCAACTATATTTAGATTTTGTTGCCGCATAGCGTGAAAATTCAGCTTCACGCACTTAAGTTGTTGGAAACTGTAAAAGTTTAAGTGCTGCCCATTTAAACACTTGAGGATATTCTTGAAGAAGAATGAGAGAGGGAAATTACAATTTCACTGCAAAAACTAACAAGTTGGGTCTAGTGAGAAGTTCAGCAATAAGCAAGAAAATATTGCACCGACAGTCTAAACTGCGGTGGCTCAATCGGAGATAAATATATTCAACAGGGGTTTTCTTGGTTGAATATCATTATACCGGTCATAATGAAATAAACATATTTTTTAGTCAATTAAAGAAGTTTCGTAATTTTTTTAGTCAAAATATATTTTTTTTAACTAATTAGAATTCAAAGAAACCATAACAGAAATTAATCCACGGATCCCCTGGGTGCTGTCCATGGATTCCTTGGGATCCACGGAGCACAGTTCGGGAACCACTGCCGGATTAGTGTGTTGATTTTTTCTTTTTTTTCTTCTAGAATATATTTTAAGGTTGAATTGTGTTGACCATATAATTCATATTAATGAATAAGAACTAATGTCCATATTTAAGTATGAAAAGACTAAGTATATATTCACACAGAGAACAGATTGAGGTCGATAGTTTAGATATTACAGCAAACAACGTATCCTTTGATAGGGTTAGTGAGTTCAAATATTTATAAACAATTGTAACTAGCGATAACAATATTAGATTGGAATTTAGGAAAAGAATACAGTCGGGCAATGCTTGTTATTACTCGGTCAGTAATTTGTTGGCTTCTCACCTGCTGTCAAGAAATGTAAAATTTAGAATATACAAAACCATAATTTTGCCGGTTGTTCTCTATGAGTGCGAAACGTGGTCTCTTACCTTGAATGACGAAAATAAATTTATAGTGTTCGAAAACACGGTGCTTAGGAAGATATTGGGTCCAAAAACGGATGAATATAGTGAGAAGTGGAGGAGGCTACATAATGATGAGCTGCACACCCTGTACTCATCACCAGACATTGATAGGGTCATAAAATCTCGCAGGTTACGGTGGGCAGGTCATGCATCATGAATGGGAGTATCTAGAACCGCGTTCAAAATATTGAATGACAAACCCAGTGGGAAAAGACCCCTAGGAAGACCTAGACGCAGATGGGAGGATAACATTAGGATAGACTTGAGAAACATAGGGTGTAATGAGATAAATTGGATAGAACTAGCTTAAGATAGGGATAGGTGGCGTAATTTCGTGAGTGCTGCAATGAACTTTCTAGTTTTTAATACCATAGAGTAAGTAAGTAGATTAAGTCTGTGTTTAAATAAAGTCTATGTTTTTAGAAATATCTTAACACCATCTACCATCACTTGTGCCATCTATAATCAGATGAAAAAACTAACTGCCTATTTTACAAAGATACCCGAAGGTTTTAACATTATATTTTAGGCTAAATTATTTTAGGCCAATTACTTTTAGGCTAAATGACTTTTAGGCCAAATGACTTTAGGCCAAATAACTTTAGGCTAAATGACTTTTGGGACTCCTAGCGAAATTAGCAACATAGAATTTTTAATTTAAAATTCACTTTAGGCCAAATTACCTTAGGCCAACTGACTTTGAATTTTAGGCCAAATGACTTTTAGGCCAACTGACTTCTAGGCCAAATTACTTTTAGGCCAACTGACTTTAGGCCTACTGCCACGTCTCCTACCATCTTACCTCACTGTAACCCAGGGGCTCCGGAACAGGGGGGCAAGGGGGCTTGAGCCCCCTTGATTTTATCTTGGGGAGCCGGGACTATCTTAAGCCCCCCCATATTGCCCAAGTAAATTCAAAACCCATGTATAGAACATACATCTGGCATTAAATATAAACAATACCAGAATAGTGAAACCAATGGGTAACATTTATTGACCTTTTTGCCACAGTAAAAACAAATTGAAAAAAATTCACAGTTTAATTGTTAGTTTAATTTTAATATGAGGCGGATTTTCAACAACAATTCAAATTTTATTTTTGTCATATTTTTATCAACCCTACAAAATTAAAAAGTTGGACATCAATAAAATTAATACGCTTTCTTGTTTTGGTTTGAATAAAATATTTTATTATTTTAAAACCTAAGTTAAATATTGTTGTGATAGTTATTTGATTGTGTACACATGGTTTGTAAGATAAATTCTAAATATTTAATCCGAGGCCGTAGCCAGCAATAATTTCAGGGAGGGTTTGGTGGGCACATCTCCCAAGTGCCGTAGTCTAGAAAAAAAATATTAAACACCTCTAGAAGCTATCTGAAGTGTTTTTATGGCAGCATAAACCCCTAACTGCCGAAGGCTAGGAAAATTTCTAGATATCAAACACCTCTAGAAGTTATCTGGATGTTTTTTTTTATGGCAACATAACCCCCTAACTGCCGAAGGACAGAAAAAGTTATAAATATTAAACACCTCTAGAAGCTCTCTGAAGTGATTTTATCGTAACACAGGCCCCTAATTTTTACTTGTATCTTCATTTTTTTTATTGTTTGAACCATAAATAAAGCCATTTTGTTCATAAAATTTCGGGGGTTGTTTGAACCCCCATGCCCCATCCCCCAGCGACAGCCTTGTTTATTTGTTCATTCTGGGTTTTTAAAGCTACAAGGCTTTTTCAGTGCAACTTGAATTATTATTTATTTCAGTTTATCCGCAACTGAACTAAATATTCAATTGGGCTTGAATATATTTATTTAGATTTGCAGATATCGTTAAAATCGTGTATTTTAGATTGAAAAAATTAACTGACTATATTACAGCGGTTTCCAACATTTTGTAGTTTGTGACCACAACTTTTCTCTCTGCAGCCATCGCGACCCCTAGATAACTTTAAAACATTCAAATCATAGTTTTTAAGTTCTTTTCACTGTGTGTTACTACCAGTCCGGACTATCTAATTATCTACACCAGTGGGATAGGTAAAATTTAGAGGAAATATACACTTATTTGCTTGGAGGGATATTAGGATAAACTACCGCTGGCCAGAATTAAAATCCTTACTTCACCTTCACTAACAAACCAAACCAAAAGAGCGTGACGTTAAACCCTCATGTCCACTAATGCTTGTTTTAATTATTATAAATTGCTTATGATAATGATTATATGCAACTAATATGTGGTAAAATAAAATAAACAACCCCGGGGTTGGGGGATGATTTTATATTATGCTAGCAGCATTACAAGGCTGCAACAGTAAACCAAGTCAGCAAGAAGCTATCAGAATGTAATAGCCAAAAGGAACCTAAGCAGTAACTAGGTCATTTATAGAACTTTATCACTTTAACAACTTATATTTATAGAACTTTATCACTTTAACAACTTATATTTCTATTAGCATCTTCCTATAGTCCTTAGAATCCTTGAAAAAGTATATTGTGACCCTACCCAAAACACACTGTGACCCCCAGGTTGGATACCGCTGCTTTATTATAACACAGTTGGAAGCAATATTTAACTAGTAAGCTCCCGGAGATGTAGAACTCGCTCGTCACTTTATCAAAAAATTAACAATTTGGCCATGTTTATTTTAAAACAATTTCAACTGTAAAATAAAGCAGTAAAAGTGGAATTTATCGATATTTCTACAATATCTTGATACCTGTCTACCAATGTCCTACTTCATAAACTCATGGAAGTTGCCGTAAAATGTTAATACTGGTAAACTATTCAAAACATATTGTAATTTAGCGCGTGAGGGTGAAGGGGCTTCCCTGACATTTTATTAAATAACTTATGGCAAATTCAAAATCAGCAAGCTAAACAACATGGTTATACGAAATTTCATGCAACAAGAACTCTAAATAATGAATTAAAAAATGTATCCCAAATTTGAAAATGTTAAAGGGTGAAAAAAAACTTTTTTTTTTGTTTACTGTAGTCTACTTAAGCAAATGAAAAATTATAAGAGTTGTAACAATGTAACACAGCCCTATTACTCCTCTTCCTTCATTGTTGCTTTGAGTCTATTTAAATTGCTTTCATAAAAGTTTATTTTAATAAAAAATGAAATAAGATACATCAGTTCAATGCAAACTAGAATGGATACTTGCTAGAAAAAAGTAGTGTGTATTTCAGAAGTCAAACATTAACACTAACTTCAATGTCATCATTTCATCAGTCAGAGCTTTCGATAAGAAAACAATAAAATGTTGCGTAGCATTCCCTGCATTCATGCCTTCAAAATTTAATAAAGCCCTAATTAAGGAACTGGCTGTAAAACACATGATAATTTTAATCATAAAACTGTGACAGTCTAGCAGCCACAAAAGTCACAACTAAAAACACTAACCTATGAATAAAACATTGGCTGACAATGCTGCCACTTCAAGCATTGTTGGCTGAGTGAAATTTTACTACTAAGCAGATCATGTTCCGTTTTGATTAGTTTCCAGCGGCGCTACTAAACTAGTTGATTAACTAAGATTCTACAATCTACTAAACAAGGAATCTCCTTCAAATGTTTGACGATTTTTGAAGTCGGGATTCTTTGTAGAGTAGGAATCAACAGTTGGGAAATTTTAAATTTGTCTGTACAAGTCTGTGGTTAAGGACTTTCATAATAGAACGTAATGGGGTACAGAATAAGCCTAGAATTTCCCAACTCCAGATCTCAAATCTCACAAAATTCCCAACTTTTAAGCATTTAATCAACATTGGGGTGGGGGTGGGGGGGGGACACACCCTCAAACCCCCCGGCGCGACGCCCCTGTGTATAATGTTTGTATCTTTGTGTGTGTATATATGTATGTATCTTTATATACATATATATATATATATATATATATATATGTGTGTGTGTGCGTGATGGGATGTATGTTTGATGATGTGTATGTATGAAATAATGGTAAATTATTTATTGTGTGATTGGTTTACATGTATGTTTGATTACATGCTTGTGTGATGGTATGTATGTATGTATATGTTTTTATATATTTATAGGTGGATTTATGTATACTGTATATGATGGTATATTTGTTTGATGAAAATCACGCTTGTTGTATGTATTATGGAATGTATATACAAATTATGGATTGATGTACTTTTTTAGCACCGAGTCTTACTAACCATTCGAGTTATACTACACGTGCTGGATTGATGTAATATGATGGTATGCAAGTATGATGGTATTCATTTTTGTATGTTTATTTGTGATGGACCTGAAAGTGAGGTCGTTTTGAGTGGAAGGGATTGGTTATGTCGGGAATCGAGCGCTTGACCTTTTAAACAAAAGGCCAACTTGTTGTACTTTCTTTGGGAATCGAACTTGGGACCCTAAGATCAGCACTATTTTGGATAAGGGAGAGAAGAAGCGTGTGTAAGTAGAGGAGGATTGGAGATGGGAGGTGGAGAGATCAAGGAGTGTGTGGTTGGATAGGGGAATTTACCGTAACGGATTGCGACTCTAGCAATCTAGCTGTTTCATGTGGAGGTGGAGAGATCAAGGAGTGTGTGGTTGGATAGGGGAATTTACCGTAACGGATTGCGACTCTAGCAATCTAGCTGTTTCATGTGGAGGTGGGGAGATCAAGGAGTGTGTGGTTGGATAGGGGAATTTACCGTAACGGATTGCGACTCTAGCAATCTAGCTGTTTCATGTGGAGGTGGGGAGATCAAGGAGTGTGTGGTTGGATAGGGGAATTTACCGTAACATTATCACTTCAAGTATTTCATATTTGGGTGTGGGGTGGGGATAGGGGGAATGGGTGGTGATATGTTTGGAGGGTGGTTGGGAATTTGATGGGGTAGGAGTGGGGGAGAGTTGAGGGTTGGGGGAGGGGAGTGTGGTGGTGGTGTGAAGTGGCCCCCATTTTTCTCATTTTTACTATCCAGCTCATACTATATTTATCTACTTGAGGAGGTAGCATGTTCGTATCGGCCTATTGAACTGTTGTCTTGTTTTGGTAAAATCATGGAACACGCCATGGAAAGGAATGCATTCCCTAATCCCATGTAATTTGGGTTTCGAAAGGGACGATCTAAAATTAATAGTCTCTCGATACTGGTATCTGATATTCAGATTTCTCTGTCACAGAACACATTTGTATCGGTTTTTTCCTATATATATATAAATAAGAGGTGCATACGATCATATTGATTATTATTTGTATGTGGTATCGAAAGAAAAGTATCGATACGGTACTGATTAAAAATATCGGAAGAAAAATATCAATACTGTACTAGTATCGAAAGAAAAGTATCTCTAAAGCAATAAGTATAGGTATCGAAATTTTAATCTGGAAAAAGGTTTTTTATCTACCTCCTCACCCGGTCAGGTAGTGTAATTTGTTCTTCCTTCATATTCTATTATAGTAAACATTTAATCCCCGCATGAGTGAAGATGACAAAAAAGTTTTTTTTTCATACCGATCCGATACTGGCGTGTGAGTACTAATATCAGTAAAAGTATCGGAAAAAATGTATCGAGTAAAAAAATACTACTATCGAAAGGAAAATATCGAGATTATTAAAGTATCGATACATTTTTCACATCCCTAGATAGGACATGTTAGATCGTCTTCTCGAACACAACATCGGGGATTGATTACCTCAAGGGCCAATACTATGAGCAATTTATTCAAACAATAGTGCTAATAGCTCTTTCCCGATTGGTGTAACTACTTTACAATAAGATTATGATGTGGTTCGTTCGGTCTTGTAGTCAGTCAGGTAAGGTGGGTAATTTACGATAAGTATTTCCCTTGCAAATTAGCTGGCAGCCTATTCTTTAACTCTAATTATCAATAAACGTGTGCTCTTCTTCACTCGACATAGCGTACGGGATGATTTAATTAGGTTCGATTATGATGGACGTCGAATCCAGGTTCAGTCAATGGTCCTGTTTCTAGCTATAATAAGGGTCTTTAGTGTCAGGCCAATGACTAGTCCCGCGCGGTTATTCATTATGCTTATTTGAGCTTGAAAAACTCTTTTAGAAAATACCAAATACAATTTCAGCTCAACCAACACTGGTGAAGATAAAATCCCTATAGTTACCTTACGACTGCCCAAACACATTATTAGCGTATGATTATATAAAGGACCACTTAGTGAGCTGTCAGATAATCTTATGTCGAGCCGACTATACTTGGCTGCGCGTGCAGGCAAAGTAGCCAGTGGCAAGCGAGCCAGTTGCTCAGGAATTCAAGTGTTGTGTCACTCTCCAGCCCGTTTACTAGAAGCAGTATTGTTATGATTGTTCTAGGTGAAAACATGTTGTTAGGGGTTGTGTCAATATGAAAGTGTTTATTTACTGACTTACTATGAGAAAAGTGTTATTTCACATGTCAGTGCAGTGCAGTTCTTTATCACTGGTGTAGTGTCTCGTTTATAAGCAGGAAATATGGACGGGAATATGCCTTTATCTCGCCAACAAACTTTACTTTTGAGACAAAATTATATAGCGTGAGTATTAAAGTTGTTTAGCTCTAGCGAGCGGCTTTTTCAAAATAAGAAAACTTTAGTTATGAAAGACCTAGGTTACATTTTATTAGATTATATCATGACAAATTAATTATAAATGTCATGATTCTTTTCAACTTAAGTTGTTTTTATTATGTAACAAGATTTTAAACCGGTGTTATGTAAGAGCTTAGAAACAATAATTAATGAACCTAAACAGATTAAAAAAAAAGTATTGCGTGTAAAGAAGAAAGTTTTTCTTTTCTTTTGAAGAACAAGGTGTTTAATTAGTTGTTAGTATTCACTTCATGTGTACACAATAAAACACAAAATGCATATCATAGGTCCGCGTCTTTGTCATTCAAACGTTTGCTCGATTTGTCAACTCCATAAATTTGTATGCTAATTGGCTCTGGAGGTAGACCATTGTGCCAAGCAAGAAGTCACGTAGACCAGGAACACTACCTCCGACTACCATACGAAATATCATTACACATAATATATTTAATCAAAATTAAATTGCATCTTTGAAATTAAAAAGTTTACACTCAACTAATTATGATGCATTTCTCCTTAATTTATCGTCACAGACTCATTCTCTTAGATTATGTTGTTAGTAACCGTTGTGTTAAATGTTTCCACCACAATGGTGGTTACATGATCCAAGGTGCGAGTCTCAAAATATACTGGTTTACCGATGAATAGTTAGATATTCTGGTAGTAGTTTTATCACTCTCTTTACAATAATGCGGGTGTACATCCTCTGAATATTCTTCTCATATATATACCGGTACTCAATATTGGCAAAATGTGGCTATATTATTTTCATAATTTTACTGGAATTAATACGATGTGTCTTATATGAGATTACACTATATTATGGTTTCGAAGTTACCCCTCCGAAACATTTATACGCAACTCTTGATACATACCAGCCACGGTGGCTACAGATTCAATCCCAATCAGGGGGTTATGCTAGTGTAAACTTTGTCTGTGTAGACGGTCTTTGCGCTCTTCCCTTCCAGTATCCTCGCAAATCTACTATTCCTTACATTTACTTTGATATAGTTCTCTGACCAGTTATTTTATTTTGTTTTCCCGTTACTCTTCTATAAATGGCGCGGTAAAACCGGAAAAAAACAACAACTTGATTTTGAAGATGACCTCCAATCCAAGGTCGTTTATCATTACAATGAATAACAAAGAGGACTATGGGATACTTCCTAGGGTAACTTGTCCTGTATGTGTGTTTATCAGTGGCGTGTGGTCGATTCTGGACAAAAGGAAGCAATGAGGCTACAATAAAGGGGGTCTGATGGGCACTGGTCCTCCTTATTACTCAATCATTAAATTTTATATATATATATATATATATATGTATTTAAATAATAATTGTAATTCTAGCTCAAATAAAAAGAATAATAATAATGATCAATTTACGATTGCCGAAGTTTTCTCTTGGGTTGTGATCTCCAAATGAGTATGACCTTTAGCCTGCGTTGTAATAGCTTTGACCCAACCCAACACACCGATAATTACTATACACCTTCATAAATTTAAATATTGAAACGTCAAAGTTTGTTTTAAATTGGTAGTTTGAAGATGGATTGGGTCCGCCTGTTTCAATTAATTATCTTATTTTTCTCTTCAAAATCCCGGGACGAAAAACCATGCTACAGTAGCCCCGTGGCTTCTTTGGTGCTGACTGACAGTTCACAGCTGACAGCTGACAGTCAACAGTTAGGTACATACCTAAATTTTGACTGTCAGAAGTGACAGATGCTAAACACATGTTTTTTGCAGATCATATGGTTCGGCGTAGGGATACATAATTTGGTCTGGTAGCTTTTCAAAGCCGTCAGCTGTCAGCTGTGAGCTGTCAGTCAGCACCAAAGAAGCCATGGGGCTACTGTACAGTATATTACTTATGAATTTTGACACAGGAGCCATTCTCTTCCAATGCTGCACTTGTTGATGCACTCGTCATTCTACTACTAGTTTATCATCTAAACCCCGGTTTTTATGTAAAAAGTACCATTTCTGCAGTAAATATGTGTGGAGTGTCATTGTATTAGTTTTTTTGGGTGTATATTACGAATATGGCAACCCGAAAATCGAAATTGGTAGCTTTCTCACCTTTTTTGCTAAAAAACGTTGAAAAAAACGCACGTTATTTGTTTTTATTTTTTTCCTTACCAAGCATAAATTAAAAAAAAAGTATTCGTACAAAATTTGTTTAGCTATAAATTATTTACAAATAAAAAAGGTTCACTTTATTTTTGAGGTTGAACCAACGACAAAAGCCTTAACAAGGGTCAAACCCAGTGGCGCAGGGACGTTTTTATTTGGAGGGGGTGAAAATAACCCTGTGCTTTTTTAGGGGATAATATTTTTGAGATTAAAAAAAGAACATGAAAATGTAATATAGCTGTCCCTCACAATACGCGAGTGATTGGTTTTGATAAATAATCGCGTAACACGAAAACGCAAGTGAAATGATTTTAACATGAGTGATATAGGGATTACTCCAAAGGAAAAAAAACCCTAAAACTTGTGAATGAATACAATTTTTTTAATTTATATAACTAGTACAATGCATTAGGTAGTCTACACCTATTGTCAATCTTCAATTTCCTAAAATTTGTCAACAAACACAATTTTTAATCAATGTATCTAAATCTAATTAATACAATGCTACAGGTACGCCTACTGTTAATCTTCAATCGCATGATAAAATAACTGGATTTGTCAAATCTGGATTATCACTATCTTGCTCTTGACGGTAGGCTCTTGCTTTCTTGACGGCTCTTGGACGGGAAGCTCTTGATCTCATGACGGCCCTTGGATGATAAGCTCTTGATCTCTTGAAGGTCCTGGGATGGTAAGCTCTTGCTCTCTTGAAGACACTGGGACGGTAAGCTCTTGCTGGCATGTAGGTCCTAGGATGGTAGGCTCTTGCTTCTTGAAGGCCCTTGGATGGTAGGCTTTTATCTCTTCTGAAGACCCTTGTACGGTAAGCTCTTGCTCTCTTGAAGGTCCTGGGACGGTAGACTCTTGGTCTCTTGAAGGCCCTGAAACGGTAGATTCTTGCTCTCTCGAAGGCCCTTGGACGGTAATCTCTTGCTCTCTTGAAGGTCCTGGGACGGTAAGCTCTTTCTGGCATGAAGGCCCTCGGACGGTAAGCTCTTGCTGGCATGAAAGCCCTGGGACAGCAAGCTCTTGCTCTCTTGAAGGCCCTTGGATGGGAGGCTTTAGCTCTTCGGAATACCCTTGGACGGTAAGATCTTGCTCTCTTGAAAGCCCAGGGAAGGTAGACTCTTGATATCTTAAAGGCCCTTGAACGGTAAGCTCTTGCTCTCTTGAAGGCCCTATAACGGTAAGCTCTTGCTGGCATAAAGGCCCTAGAGCGGTAAGCTCTTGCTAGCATGAAGGCCCTGGGATGGTAGGCTCTTGCTCTCTTGAGGGTCCTGGGACGGTAAGCTCTTGCTCTCTTGACGGTCCTGGTACGGTAGGATTTTGCTCTTTTAAAGGCCCTTGGATGATAGGCTTTAGTTCTTCGAAAGACCCTTGGACGATACGCTCCTGCTTTCTTGAAGGTCCTGGGACGGTAAGCTCTTGCTCTCTTGAATGCCCTGGGATGGTAGGCTCTTGCTTTCTTAAAGGCCCTGGGATGGTAGACTCTTGCTCTCTTGAATGCCCTGGGATGGTAGGCTCTTGCTTTCTTGAATGCCCTGGGATGGTAGGCTCTTGATCTCTTGAAGGCCCTTGGACGGTAAGCTCTTGCTCTCTTGAAGTCCCAGGGAAGGTAGACTCTTTAGATCTCTTGAAGGCCCTTGAACGGTAAGCTCTTGCTCTCTTGAAGTCCCAGGGAAGGTAGACTCTTGATCTCTTGAAGGCCCTGGGATGGTAAGCTCTTGCTCTCTTGAAGTCCCAGGAAAGGTAGACTCTTGATCTCTTGAAGGCCCTTGGACGGTAAGCTCTTGCTCTCTTGAAGTCCCAGGGAAGGTAGACTCTTGATCTCTTGAAGGCCCTGGGATGGTAAGCTCCTGCTTTCTTGAAGGTCCTGGGACGGTAAGCTCTTGCTCTCTTGAATGCCCTGGGATGGTAGGCTCTTCCTTTCTTGAAGGCCCTGGGATGGTAGACTCTTGCTCTCTTGAATGCCCTGGGATAGTAGGCTCTTGCTTTCTTGAAGGCCACTTGGATGTGAACCTGACTTCATGCCCGACGCCTAACTTAAGGGGTTCAAAATACATAAAAATAACAATGAGTCAACAGAAGAAAGAGAGAACAGAGAGAAAGAGAGAGAGAGAGAGAGAGATCAGAAAAATTGGGCTCATCATAAGTTATACCCGGCACACGCAATTGAGACCAATTGCGGGACAAGTCCCTAGGGGCAACCTATAGGCAAATGTAATAATAATAATACCTCTGTTTCGACTACCACACAACAATTTAGCTTGCATTTTGTACCTAAGGACGAAAGAGTGAAAATAGTAACAAAAAACTAAGTTCAAAGATAGTTTATTAGATATTCAAAAAATATGAACAACGATTAATTTAAATATTTCATCCAACAAAAGGGTTACAAATTTTGTAATTTTAATATCTTGGCCTTGTATTTAGAGTGCCTAAAAGTAAATGCGATAACCATCACTAATTACGTCATCAAAATTAGCTGTCAGGCTAAGGAAACATATAAGATTCCTCAATTTAACCTCTTGCTAGCGCTGATGGCGCTTGATTCATTAAGTTCATACATAAACATTGGAAGTGAAACATTAATAGCTTTACTTTATTATTAGTTTCCAAAGAAAAACACAAAAGTTCAATATAATAGAGATTGGCCTTAATACCACTTAACCAATTAAATTACGAGATATTAAATTTCACGTTAACGTCCAATAGCCTGAGTTTACTATTATTGCAAGTTTTAAGTTCAACAAGAAATATCGTTAGTGATAACATTACTGGATATATGTTCACAACGTTTAAGTCCATTACACGTGAAATAAATATTTATCATTTACAATATATAATTATAAATTACAATTTAAGATATGTCCATATCAGTTCAAGTATCTGAGTCTAAGTGCATTTATATTTGAGAAAATTACTAAGTCAATCTAAATATCATTACGAACAATATCATAATATATTTGTTTATTTAGTTTGTGTTCAAAGTTTAAGTCCATAACGCCGAAAAAGAATTTAAATAAAAAGATAAGGCAGAAAAGGAAATTTGCTTACATTATTAATTTTCGAAGCTTTCGCTTGCTCAAGCGAATACCAAAGCCAGTCCAAGAGTGGCACTTCGCCGTACGGCTGTTGCCCGACTAGGAATATCCAAATTGACAGAAACGTCAATTTAGGTCATCCTAGAAAGGGCTAAATTATAATGGAAACGACACATGGCACTGGCGAAGAGTTTCTTCTTTCCAACCGAAGATCTTTGGTTTGGGGGATTGTTCTTTGGGAGTTGAATAGGCGCGGTCTTAGTCTATGATGATCAGTCGTCTTGTTGAAGTGTGTGTATTTTGGTGGGCCGGTCGAGTGTATCGTTGAGCCAGCAGCAGACGGTGTTCGTATAATAGGGTAAGTCCGTTGTTATCGACATTGGTTGTGGTTAGCTTGTAGCAAGTGCTACAGATGGTAGACTCTTGCTCTCTTGAAGACCCTGAGAACCTAAGCTCTTGCTGGCATAAAGGCCCTAAGACGGTAGGCTCTTGCTTTCTTGAAGGCCCTTCGATGGTAGGCTTTAGCTTTTCGGAAGACCCTTGGACGGTACGCTTAGCTTTTCGGAAGACCCTTGGACGGTACGCTCCTTCTCTCTTGAAGGCCCTGGAATGTTAAGCTTTTGCTGTTGTGAAGGCCCTGGGTCTTTAGACTGCCGATTTTAAATTTCTCTGCTGAAATGGTAAGACTCAACTGACGGGCAACATTTTCTCTCTCTCTATAGAGTTATTTGTAGCAAGCCAAATAACTCTGAATCTCTCTGGCAACTTTGGTGCTTCTATCCATGTTAGGGTCATTCTCTTCAATTATTCTAATTGCAAATTGTTTTGTTGAAAGTTGTTTGATAGGCTCAACAACATAAGGCTGATCCTCTTCATTCATTATGCCATTCTCCGTTTATAGAAGATATTAATTGGTGAGTTCTGTTGAGTGGGATTGGAACAATTGATCCAAATTTGCCTGATCTATGTCCTCAAATCCAACATCTTGCTATGTCAACTATGTCATGTCTTGAATTGGAAAGCTCGTGGTCAGGATCAAAATCATGAGAATCAGAAACTTCAGGCCAAACATTTTTCCAAACTCCCTTCATACAGGACTGTTTGACTTCTGCCCATGCATATCCAATGTTGTCATTACTACCCCCCTAACACCAAACTGTACAGTCAATATCATTGATTTCACTGGAATGTGTGTACACAAGTTCACACCACCACCACCACCACCACCACCACACAGGATGACTGCAAAATTCCAGCTGACCATGTTCTATTTTTGTATTTTTGAATCGTGTTATAGCGATAACGCATAAAGTGATATCACGTATAACGAGGGATACCTGTATTTAATGGTCCCACTGTGCATTTTTCTCATTTATTTTAGTCATTCCAAACATTAAAATTAATACACACAAAACATATTAAGAAAAATGTTATCTGATGCAGCTCAACTAAAAATTATGAAACACTGAAAATTAAAGTAAATTTCCAAACACCTTTGCCCTATATTTGTTACTAGCTATAAAACCACTAACCAGTGTTGCAATTTCAATTTGTTGAGCCTCTCAGGTGATTTAGTCTACCTTGCCTCATCGTGGAGCGAAGATAGTTTTTAATGCATCCAAGCATTGAAAAACTTCTTTCTGCAGTAGCTGATGTAGCTGACTATCACTATCAGAGTTTTCAAAATATGTTCATTGTATGCGCCAAGCACATTTTATTTTTATTATGTTAACATAGTATTAACATTGTATCTTGCCTCAATAAGATGTTTACATTATATAAAAGTTTTTACTCTTTTATTTTGGGGGGTAAAAATGATAGTTTTTACCCCCTCAATTTTTTGGGGGGATAAAATTTACTCCCGTACCCCCTAGTTCCTGCGCCACTGGTCAAACCTAAATAATATATCCCGCTATTCTGGGTCTTAAATGCATCACGCAAAGTTCATATGCTTAAAATCCACCAAACTGTTCCTCAGGAGCGGGTTGTCTTCCAAGCCACTTAATGGCAGTTTGCAATGTAGCCATTGTCCTCATACCATCCATGTTCGTATGGTGTGGGAGTCATTTGAAAGCATATTAGAAATCTCCTCCACATAGCGGCCTGGTAGTTGGCTCTGTTCACATGGAGATGTAATGTTGAATGACAAGGAGGTAAGAGCTCTGGCAGAATATTGCCTTCATTACAGCAGTACAAATCATACTTCAGTTTATTTACGTCATCAGTTTTTTCCCGCCTTACATTTTGCACACAAACTTCTCCAGGCTGGCATTTAGAGGCTCATTCACCGTCCATTCTTCTCCAAGGGCTTTGAACAATTCATTTTAATGTGCTGCGGTGCTCATTAGTCTGAATGGCGTCCCCTTTCCTTTGCCGTGAAAGGCTGAAACACTCTCACAGCCTGTGGAACTATGAAACCCAATCAGAGCTTTCATGAAGTCATCAGTGTTGCTGATAGTTTAGGGTTGTACTTGCCAAAAACATTTTGCAGGGAGAAAATCCGGTATTTTCCTTGCTTACCTATTTTCACATAAACTAGGCATTTAATTTGTTGAATGAAACCTAGCAGAATGATAAGGACATCAGTGTCATCAGCATGAACAACTGCAGGAATGTTGCTCTCTGCAACATGTGCAGCATGTAAGGCTAGCCTTGTGTCGGCCTCTTTGTGGTCACAAGCAAGTTCAGTAAACTCTGTCGCTTCAACATATGTTACTTTCCAGCACTTGTCTTGCTCTGATAGATGGGTATTCTCCACAAATCAATTAGAAACGTAACGAGGTTAGCCTTGTTTGAACTAGCTGTATGGAACTGTGGCCAAGACTTAACTTTGAAGCCTTCTTTGATAAATGCATACAATGCAGGTTTAGTATTATCTTGCCGGTGAGCTCTCTCGAAGTCTTTAATCGAGTTGGTTTTGTCCAAATCAAAAACTATATCGATTCTGTTTCCTGGGCTCTGGAGTAGCTTTAGGAATATTGTTTCACCAATAGAAACTGTACAATGTTTTGTGAATATTAGTAATTATTACACATAATCATTATTACATTCAATTTATTATTCTCGGCAATTCAGTTCGGTGGATTTTAAGCATATGAACTTAGCGTGATGCATTTAAGACACAGAATAGCGGGATATTATTAAGGTTTGACACTCGTTAGGGCTTTTATCGTTGGTTCAACCTTAAAAACGAACTGAACCTTTTTTTGTAGAAAATTTATAGCTAAATAAATTTTGTACAATTTAAAAAAAAATTATGCATAGTAATTTTTCAGCTTATTTTTAGCAAAAAAGATGAGAAATCTACAAATTTGATTTCCGAGTTGCCATATTCGTAATCTACACAAAAAACTGAATAAAATGACGTCTTTACCGCAGAAATGATACTATTTTTTCACCTAGCTGATTGACTATACGGTGCGCAAAGATACAAATCAGCTTCCCTTCGAGGGTCAAACAAGTGTGAATATCCTGTAAAATAAAACTAAATTTACTGTAAATTGGTGATAAATACATTATTTTGTAAAAGTGTGCCCATAGTTTGTAAAGCCTTCAGGTTTACCCATACCGTCTCAGAAAAATAACTTGCGCCCACATTATAATAAAGTATAATAAATCACACTTTTTCAACACAAACCATTTATTTAAACAAAATTATAAATGTGTAATGCCTCGTCGGGTGGATCAGAGGTTACCTCTCGGTTGTTCATATGCGAGTGACCGACCTACCACCAGGCACCGGTGCAACTCTCTTTCCTATGCTCGCGGCGCGGCGTCTTCTCTCAAGGAGATCCAACACTCTTGATCCACTCTCTACTCCTTTTAAGTCTGAACCATACACAGTTTAGTTGTAGTTATGGGGCAGGGATGAGGAAGGTAGAATTTATAAAAAAAAACCTGTAGGCTATCGTCATTGGTGTGGCTGAGGAAACCATTTAGCAAAACCCACACTCAATACTTACTTACAAGCTGGATTCAAACCCCGACCTCCTTGGCAAACCAAATTAGATGATCTTGACATCTAGTCCGCATGGCTACTTATTGGAGTGATATTCCTAATTAAATGTGTTTATCTCAAGAAACATATTTTATATCAAGCCAACTTTTTTCTATGTATGTACTACTATTCTTGGCTTTTTCTAGCTGAATTTGAACAAAAGCAAAGTAAAATTAATTTAAATTGTATTATAGGTATTTACTATACTATAACTTATTTATTTCAATCTAAATCATTTGCTTTATATCTTATTATTAGGTATGTTCATGTTACAGGGACACTTGTGAACTCCACTTCAACAGAGAGCCTATTAAAATAGTGAGTTCCAGGGGGCAGTATCTTATTGGAGATGATGGCTTTGAGTACCTGGATTGTGCTTCAAGAACAAGCAATGGTGTGTGTGTGTGTGTAGACAATTATTTAGATGATAGGTATAGTGGCTACCTACGCTTATGTAGTGATCATCAAATTAGAAACATTTGCGAACATTTTATGAACAAACACTTCATGAGCCTCTGAATTAATTATTATAAATTTTATATAGGTCTATTTATACTGATCACTACATTTTTAAACAAATATTTGTTTATTAATAAAAATAATTTCCAACTAGGTCTTATTAGCCTTTCAGATTATACACACACTTTTTAATTATGCTAATGGAGTAGGAATGGGAGAACAGAAAGTGTGCAAGTGAGAGGATGATGGAGGCATTTTAATAAATGGATTCGGCCAAAGGCTGGAAACAGTTGATGATGGTGTAGGGATGAAAAAGTTAAAATTTAGAGGAAATGTTGTCACATTTGTGTGACAAAAGAGTGAGAAACCATTAAAAAAACACCTTCAGTACACCAAGCTGGGATTCAAACCCCAACCTCCATGTCACCAGTAAATCAAACTATATGAGCTTGATGTTTATTCCACTTGCAAGTTTTTGCAGTACTACAAAGCAATTCATGATTTATTGCCCTAGGAATAAAACAAATTCACTTTGATATTATTTAGTTGAAAAAAAAATCTATAAATATTTATATTTATAGGTATTTAACATGCAATTTCTGAAACTGAATGATTATATCAGCACAAAACTTATAAACCAACTTAAATCTAGGACCTAACATCCAGCCCTACGGCTATTAATTCACCACAGTGAGAGGGAAAACCCCAATTTCACGAATGATTTATTTTGCAACCGTAACGAGAATCAAACCCGGGACTTAATAAAGTTAGGCACACACACTGACTGAGCCAAGGTGTCAGACAGTAATTAACAGTCTAATGGAATTTCAACTGTTAGTAAAAACAAATTGGGGAGAGGGTGGTGAGGCCTATTTATCTTTATCAGCCTAAACAGGAAACACTTTAGCTGTTAAGAACTAGGGTCATACCGAGGGAAGGTGTTTTGGGGGTTCAAACTCCTCCAGAAAATCTTATCAATATATAATTTGGTATTTATACTCAATAGTGAGGCTAGTAGCCTAATTGGACTATAATCAAATTCATAGTACCTACAACCCTTATTATTTTTTAAGACATTAAATTACATCAAAAAGGATTTAATCTTAAAAAGATTTCCCCCCCTCTTCTGTCGAGGTTAAAGTTTGGGCAAACCAAAAGTTTCGAAAACCAGTGTTTTTAAGTTTTTTAATGTTTTTCCTTTTGATAGATTTTGATAAAAAAAATTAAATTCCTAATTTTTTTAATAGTATTAAAATTTCTTATTGTCTTTATCAAAGTGTAAACATTTTAATCAAAATATGAGGGGGCCATTCTCCTGGAATAATACATCAGTTAGAATTGTTATTGCAAATTCAATAGTCATGTTTAATATTGCTTAATTTATACATATAAAGTAGAGCTAGAATTTCGGTAAATATAATTTATACTGAGGCTGCACAATCTTCCACACTATATAAAATTTATCTAATTGGGAAATGAAAAATAGTATTATTATTTCAAGGAAAAATCAGCCTTATCGAACAATCTTTTTCTGTTAAAGTAAATCTATAATTTTCGCAAAATAAATGTCTAAGTATCGTTTTGGGAAGAACAAATTCAAAATGTTTAACATTGGTGCTTTGAACAATGTGAACACGTCGTTAATCATGTCATGTATTGTTTTGGTTGCAGTTGGCCATTGTCATCCCCGAGTGGTGCGAGCGGCAACCTCTCAGATGTCAGTCTTCAACACCTGCATAGAGGATGTTGTTACATGCATGCCCCTGGAGCGTGAATACAGCAAGAAGTTGCTGGCCACTCTTCCCAGTAATTTTGATGTCTGCCTCTTCACCAACTCTGGGTAAACTATCGACAATCCTGACGGTGTAACATTAACTACTATGAGACAACCTCTACAGACGTTAGAATACAATAATGATTGTATTATTATTATTAGAGATGGATCAAATTTACTATTTTACAGATGTTAATCTCGAATCAGAATTTTTGAAAACATGTTAAACATTAAAATTTAACTTAACTATATATTTTTGTTATATTGCATTCACTATAGCATTAATAAATTTAATAAAGTAGTGAACCAATGATATAGGGTCTGGTTGTTAAGTTTGTCCTCCAATTATGTTGAGATAAAGCACCAATCAGGATTACATGAGCTCTCAAACGAATTCCAATCAAAAATTTTATTTATCTTCTTTTGAATCTCTATTATGATATTTTATCAAATCCTCTTCTTGAATATTTTTAGGGGTTCGAGGATTCGAAGATCCTATCTCTAATTATCATTAGGTGTTATTTCTTCTCCTCCTAAAAATGACTTTCTAGGCTATTGGTTACATGAGCAAATGATGAATAAACTTGACTCTTTAATCAACCCTAGTTTGGCAGTCTGATTGAGCGGTCATTCAGGATTGTCTAAGGCAGGTGTGCACAGCCTTTTTAAACCCAAGAGTCACTTTTATTTTAACTGATCAATGGCAGAATGCACATTTTTACAGAAGAGAAAACTTAAATAGGCCACCACCTAAATTGGATAGCAGTACAATCTGGTGTCACGAAAACTGACTCATTTGTGTGTTGTTTTCTACTTCGAATTGCTTAGACTTAGCTGTGTAATACGTGATCATGCAGCTATTCCAGTTTGTTACGTTGATAATGTGAAAAAAAATTTAATCCAAAACAAACCAAGGAGTGATGCAAAACCAGAAAATATAATGTTCTGAGTGGATTCCTAAACACAATTTTAAAACAATCGACCTCTTGTGTGCTGCATAAAATGAGGTTAAGGGTGACATGCAGCCTGCAATTTGTGCACGGCTGTTCTCAGGGAAAGGAACAGGAGGAGACCAATTAGACAAGTGTAACTTGGGTTTGATGTTATTAGAATCAACTTAGGGTCTGAAATATATTGGTTGTCGAGTAGAAGTCACTTGCAACTTACTTACGTCAATCAGCTTGAAACAACAACACTAGCTCTTGGTGCTATTACCCGTCACTATAAACTAAGTCCAACCATAGTAAATACACATGGCGTGGCTGTGTGGACTCGAACTCTGTTTTATAGCTAATAACACACTCTAACATGTTTGTCTTACTAATCAAGTCAAAAGATGAAAACAGAAGCCACTAGCGGTTTTGTTTTACACTTTTAATAACTCAAAAGGAGGCTATTTCTCTGTCATATCTTCTTCTGGACGAGGTGGAGTGAAGGGGAGAATCACAAAATGTGAATGTGATTGTGCTAACTATGGCTGAATCAGCAGTGAGCCCGTTCCTAACTAGTTATGGCCACATGTTTGACAACCATATTTAATTTCTAACATTTAAATGTCACACTTCATATTCTATTGAATAACATAAGCTAGATTAAACAATTATTGATAATAGTAATAATTACTTACCAAGTGCTTACATTATTTTAAATACCACACGAGGCAGAACCAAGATCCCCTGAACTAAGGAGACAGGCAACCCTGTACCTTAATCTTTATTACAACCTTTGTGATGAAGTTAACTTTTTTGACAGTAGAATGACTCACCCTTCAGTGATGTGATTGTTACAATAGAATGAGTCACCCTCCAGTGATGTGAATGTTACAATAGAATGACTTACCCTCCAGTGATGTGGTTGTTATAATAGGATGAATTACCCTCCAATGATGTTATTGTTAAACTATAAAAACTCACTCTCAATTGATGTGATGATATACTAGAATGACTCTCTTCAGTGATATGAAAGTTACAATAGAATGATTCACCCTCCAATGATGTGATTATTATAATGGAATGAATCACCCTCCAGTGATGTTATTGTTAAACTAAAATAACTCACCCTCCATTGATGTGATTGATACACTAGCACGGCTCACCCTTCAGTGAATGTGTTTGTTAAACTAGAACAACTCACCCTCCACTGATGTGGATAACCTAGCATGACTTACCCTTCAGTAGTGTGATTGTTACATTGGAATGATTCATCCTCCGATGATGTGATTGTTTCAGGGCTGAAGCTAATGACCTTGCTCTGCAGCTCGTTAGAAGTTACACCCAGAAGAAAGGTGTGGTTGTAGTGGATGGCTCGTTTCATGGGAGTGTAGACCTTCTAATAGACATCAGTCCCAGTGCTTTCAAGAGAATGCCCACAGGTTCACTTATTTGTCAACTTAGTTGCTATAGTAGTGTATATATATATATATATATATATATATATAATATAAAACAAAATCTACTGGCACATAAAGGTTTTGCTTACCTCAGCAAAATATTATTTGAAATTATATGCAGGGGCATATATATATATATATATATAAAACAAAATCTACTTGCACATAAAGGTTTTGCTTACCTCAGCAAAATATTATTTGAAATTATATGCAGGGGCATAGATACCAGAGGGTATTTGGAGACATGTCTCCCTCATATAGGGAACTGTTGATTAGAAGTACCATTATTGATAAAATAAGAGAAGTATGGTCATCTTTAGCATTATATTAAAATTACAACATAGAAAATTGCATTATGAACACACCGAGAAAACACTAGTACCTAGAAAAGAATTAATTCAAAGAAAATTCATCCTCAATTGTGAGCAGAGAAGATGGGAAAATCAAAAGTAAAAAACATGTGTAAAGCTATATGTGCCCCAACTCAACCTCCCCATCAATGGTACAGTCAAATGCTATGAGGTTTAATGCTTTTCGCTGCTTGGCCACTGGTGCGGGTAACGCCAATAAAGTTCACAAAGTGCCTATTGTTGCAGGTAAGAAGCCATGGGTACATGTTGTACCATGCCCAGACATGTACAGAGGTCCGTACTCTCCCAATGACCCTGATGCAGCAGAGAAACATTTTCAAGAATCCAAAGTGGTTTTGGACAGAGTTTTGGCAAGAAACGGAGAGGTTATTGAATACAACACACCAATCTCAAGGACTGATTATACAAACAAAGGGTTGATAGTTGGCCTTAGAACCTCAATGATGAATTTCAAACCAGGGTTTTACCCAAAATCATCAATAAGACTAGATTTAAGCACAATCAACCACCAAGGGTGGCAAATTTCCTAAAATAAACAATAGTTCCATTTGTTTTTAGCTTTTACAGTGTTATCAACCTTTTCTTCTAAAATATTGTATGTGTTATTTAGGAATTTTAAAAACTGTGCTGGTATATGCTATAGAAATATATTTGTGTTAAGTAATCACTTGGCTAAGAGTAAAGAGAGGAATACCTGATGTGAATGATTAGTTAACACCAACTTAGGTTCTTGAGCAGAGGTTGCGGACATCTCAAGACCAAGGCTAAGTTCATACTTAAGCATTGATAAATACTAATTATTCAAATTCTAGACTAAAAGAAAAGGATGAAAAGTTTGAAATTCAAGGAAATGCACCTACAGCCACAGAAGTGTTTTACAACCAAGGAGAAAAGGAATTAAGATAGGGAATCATCAATTTTCAATTCAATTTTATTCAAATTTCTATATTATAACATCGCTTTATCAATTTCCTTATTCAAATATGTCTAAATTTGACACTGGTTTCTGATATAATTTTCATGTGGTTTTTTAATACCAATATTATTAAATATCCATATACTCGTTCAGCGTCATTGACACAAAAAATAAACATCAATATAAGATTTTCTAATAAATTAAAATGGGTATTCTTCATATGAAATAAATTTAAGTTAAATTTATGAGACTAATTATTCTATAAAGTAACTTTTAAAATGTTGTATTTAACTAGGGTTCCTTAATATTGTCCAATTATGACCGTCATTAAATGATGTTTGACAATAATTAGAATAAAAAGCATAAATGTATAGTAAAATGAATGAACCAGATTAATAAATATATATTATAACTAATAACAATTCACAATTGAAATCATAAACACAAAGTTGTCATCAATATTATAAAAGACATGTAACATTTTAAGAAAATCGAAATCATTAGGCTTTAAAAAGTTTATAAAAATGGGAAAAATAAATAAATATTACTACTGTCAGTTATTTAGTCCACACTGCCTTCATATAACATTTCAGTGATGTCAAACATAATCTATTGAACAGTGCCTCAGGACAGTAACCAAAATGTTTTCTAAAATTATGACTGTCATGTTTATGACTCCTATTGTAATTTAATTCATTTGTTTGTATAGTACCTCATTGTGTGCTAAACATTATACATGCCATTAACTTTTTTCATTATTAATTCATTTATTCCAATTTATTGATTTCTAAACAATATAATTATTAATCTATAGTTACTAAATTTCAAATGTGTTTGAAAAAAAAAAAAAGAAAAAAAGAAAAGCTAAAATATGGTAAAATTCACCCCAGGTGCGGTTTTTCGGGGTAAAACTTTCACCTACCAAGTCCAAATCAAGTGTGCTAGTGCATACTCTCTTGGTCAATAAAATGTACTACACTACGAGGCATAAAATGTAAAGCTCAGCAAGAAAGCTATTGCAGAGTAATGACAAAATAGACTCTAAATGTTACATGTTGTTTTGCTTTAGCTTGGTGGCCTGATATGCGAACCAGTATTTGTGGTCCACGGCGTCACAATACCTCCGCCTGGCTGGTTGAACAAAATATACAAGTAAGTGTGTGTGTATATATATAAATACATATGCGTCCAAACCACTCCATAAACAAATGAGGAATATATTTACTTTTGTACCCCAAGCTGTTAGTTGACTTATTTATAGTACTAGATTTAATGTATATAGAATGCAGTGTTTAATACAAATGTCAACCATTGGTTATTTTATCTAGGGCTTTAATCATCATCATGAATAGTTTCCAGCCACTGGCCGGTAGGGACGTGAAAAAAGTATAGATACTTTACTAATATCGATACTAGTATTTTTTTACTCAATACTTTTACTGATATTAGTACTCACACTCCGGTATCGATAGAAACAACTTTTTTGTTATCTTCACTCATGTTGAGATCAAATTTTTACTAGAGTGGACTGTGAAGAAAGAACAAATGCCACTGTTTCAATTCTCACTCATTTTCTGCATGACAAGCAAGAAGTAATTCTAGCATTCAATCTCTTTTAGCTTATCAAAATTCATAGCTGTTATTTCATCTTTATCAATACAGCCTGATTCCTAAAGGAATGAGTAGCGACCAGTCTTACTACCCCTTCCTTTATCAATGAGCACGGTCATCACAGGTCATCACAAACTAAACAAAAGACACTTTTGTAGAACGCAACTCAGTCAACTAAAGGGTGCCCCGAGCAGATGAAGCAGAAAAGTTTATGTGTGTTGTTTAAGTAGATAAAGCAGTTTATAATCTATATTGATAGAGTAAATAAACGACGAATGTAGTTAAAAAGTGGCACCTCCCAGAAATGAATTATGGAAGTTTTAGAAAAGTTGGATAGCGAAAAAGCACCTTGTAAAATTTGTTTTAGATTATTAAAAACCATGATAATTTTCAGTGTTTAGATAAATATGAAAATATAATTATGTAAAAGTTGAAATTATTATTACTAGAGAAGAAAAAATATTTTTCCAAATACTTTTCTTTCGATACTAGTATGGCATTGGTATTTTTCTTTCAATACTTTTAATGAGTACAGTATCGATACTTTTCTTTCGATACCATAACCCTACTGGCCGGGTCTGTTTGTAACATAAGCCTTTCCAACCTAACCTTTCTCCACATCAATGACCCAGTCTTCTCTTCTCTCATACACACTTCTCTGCACTCTCTTCAGCCACCTGTCATAGAGTCACATGTCAAAATTTTATCAATGTTGACTGAAAAATAATATATTTATATTCTATATAACATCCTACCTACCTATTTTGTTTTCTTACTATGATAAAAGGAAGCACAGCCCTGAGGATGGCTACTCAAAGAAACAAAGATTGCATTTGTATTCATCCTTTTGGTTTATTTTCAATGCACTGCTCATTGGTGCGACTTAAAGACAATATGAACATAATATTATCATTTTATTGGAATATTACTTATACCAAAAAAAAATTCCCTCAAAAATATTTAAATCTCTGCCCTCCAGTTATATACACATGCATGGTGGTCTAGTGGTCGCAGATGAGATCCAGACAGGAATGGGTCGCCCCGGGACTCACTTCTGGGCCTTCCAAACAATGGGGGCTATCCCAGACATTATCACTGCTGGGAAGCCCATGGGCAGTGGTTATCCGATTGCTGCGGTCATCACCTCTCGCAGGATAGCCAATTCATTGTCGGCAGTCTACAACAATGTAATTTATAACAACTCTAATAATACTTTTCAAAAAATACTATAATCAATGATATTTATTAAGTAGTGTGCACATTCTAAACAAAAGGGTGTGTTATAGAAAAGTTTAGAAACTGACTCAATATAAAGAGAATGTTTAATTCTCAACACACAGGGCCATAACATCAGGAGTTTGTGTAGAAATGTGATGTTGGATGGACATAATATACAAATATTAAATTATTTTAAGGTATCTCCTGGAATGAAGCCAAGGCTACTAGATCCATAATAAGTCTTCCTAATATCAACTCGAATACTTGGACAAGTTATCAAAATGATAATATACTTTTAATTTATCATAACCTAGTTCTTATGATGACAACTTTATTGATTAAAGCGACGTTAATAATTCATATCGTACTTGTAAACATTGATATATGACAAAAATTAAATAAGATGTAAATAATTAAGCTGAGCCTTAGGTTATTAGCTAATGGGTAAAGATTGGAAATGTAAAGTATAGGATCCTATCTTCCCTTTGTAGAGGTTCATTGATCTAGAAGATCTAATTGAACACAATATTTACACAAACACATAATGGTATCTTTAAGCTCTCACTACCAAAGGCAGCTTCATCAGGTGGAGAGTGAAAGCTAAGAGCATGATGTGCGTGTGTGTGTGTGTGTGTGTGTGTGCGTACTATATAATTTTCAAGATCAGTGAACACCCCCAAAAATAAGCGATAGTTAAAATCTAAGATCCATAGTAAATGTACCTCAACTATGATTATAATCTCTAGTGTGTCGGCCATATTGCATGATCATCAAGTATTTTCCTGGCTAGACTTGTGGACTTAATCTTGATGTGTATGTTTCAGTACCATTGCTCGCCAGTTGCTGCGGCTATGGGCTTATCTGTCCTAGATATCATCCACTCGGAAAGGTTGATGAACAACGCAGTGGTTCTTGGGGAACAGTTTATGTCGCTGCTTAAAGAGCTCAGGACCAGGCACATATATATAGGTGAGACAACGACATGTAGTTTAGTTGAGCACTACACAAGGTATGACAATCTTCATCAGAAACATTATTTAAAAAAATAAAGTTGGACAGGGGTTTAACTTTTCTCACATTAACATGCTTATTAATTGATAAAAAAAGATTAATTTAATTTCTGAAATTTCAACATAACTATTATTATCTTAATTCATTTTTGTTCTTGAATACAGATCCATAATCAGATATATTAAACTATGAGGCTCTGAGCTCGTTTTTTTTTTTCCAAATATGGTGAAAATATCTTAATACATAGACATAATCCTCATAGTTTCTTTCTCACGTTTCACATTAAATCTAAAAAAACTGATTTTTTAGGTCCTTTAATAAGAGCACAGTCTTATTTGAAGCTCACCTTTTCCTGGTGAATTAAGGAATGTTTTGTTTTAGGCGATGTTCGAGGCCTTGGTCTTATAATTGGAGTTGATATTGTTTGTGGGCGAGACAGTAAGAAACCTTCACCGGAGCTAGCCGAGAAAATTTCATACAGGTGACACAGCACTTCTATAAGAATTGATTTATAGTTTTAAATAAAATTTAATTTATCCATGATTAAGGAGCCACTGTCACATGGGCATGTGATTTTCAAAATTTCTTCAATAAAGAGAAATAAAAGATAGTGACTACCAAGCAATACATATTTAAAAATCAATAAATATAAATTAGAAATCAGCTATTTTGCCCAGCAGGCCAATCTCGATTATTTGTGTTACCAATAGGGATGGACGGGAATGACATGTTTATATCGGGACGGGAAATGAATCAAAATATCGGGATCGAGACGGGAACAGGAAATTATAAAAGTGACGCTTTAAAATAATTCTAGACTAAAAATATATATATTGTTTTTAAACTATTATGGTAATTCTTATAAAAGATTTGACATTATAAAATATAGTAATACAAATAATACATCATAACTTATTAATAAAGATAGGAATGTGAGAATTGCATTTTTTATTGAAACGAATTGCATTTTTTATTGAAACAAATAGCAAAATCTTGAACAAATATTGAATAATACAAATCAAATAATTAATTTTAATATTTTTTTATTAGTTAGTCTCTTTTGAAAATGTTGTTTTATATTTAACTACCTATTGGAAGGGTGCAAAAAATAAAAATATAGATTTTACCTTTCTTAAATGTCCTCTATTTTAACACCTCTTAAAGACTATCTAGGTTTAAAACACCTTAAATATTCTTTAGATCTAAAACCCCTTAAAGGTTATCTAGGTTTGAAACCCCTTAAATATTATTTAGTTGTGAAACCCCTTAAATATTATTTAGTTGTGAAACCCTTTAAATATTCTCTATTTTTGAAACTTCTCTCCGTTTAAGGCCCCTTCAATGTTCTCTAGAATTGACACCCCTGTAATCTCTACTCTTTGTTAGGTTGCAAACAACAGACAGGCTGATGCTCATAAACAGTTGCCGTTGGCAAGCTACTTTCTGCCCCCTCATTCCTATGTCCCAAAAGATGGTAGAGTATAATAATATATCTACCCTTCTCTAAATCTTTCAATCTCTCTCGCTTGCTGAACCTAACAAATAACTATTGCTAGACCGAGCACATTGACTGGCGAGCTTCCCAACTTGTTTGTCTCACCACAGGCAGTAAAATACCCTCCATACTTCCCCCAGTTTGCTACAGAACAAAGATGACTGTCTCCAATAGAGATTGATCCAGTAGTACCTGCTAGAAAAATAAGCGGGTTTTATTTCCCGCCCGAACCCTTGCCAGGAAAGGGTCTTTCCCGCCCAACTCTTGGGAATGGATAAATTCCCAACATTTTTCTGAGGTTTCAGGATAACGACCACCCCTATTTACCAATCATGCCAATCTCTGATGTTTATTTATTGTTTATATTTTTGATAAATTTTGGCAAAGTTAAGGCGTTTTTGCCTTGTCTTACACTAAACCATTGTTTGTTTATTTATTTTATTAATTAAATTCATTGGAAATTTTAGTAAGCACGATAAGTAATTAAAAAAAAATTGAAATAGGCATAGGTATGATGAAGATAAATGTTTCATAACTCTTTTTATAAAACCATAAAGCTCAACTTTGAGTATAAATGATTTATATTAATGATTCATAATAATAATTTTTGCAAACTGGTAATAGTTTAATACAATAATAGCAATTATTCACATGTGAGGGTGACCTGGTGGTCTAGGGGTAAGGTGTCAGACTTCTGTGCTGAGGGTCCGGGGTTCAATCCTCGGTCCCGGCACAGATTTATCTAAATGCCAAACCCTTCCTTCACCTCTGACAAGATGTGTATTAATCACAACTTGTGAATGTGTGGAATGCCAGACCTCCACCGTGGTTCGGATCCCACGTTAAACTGTAGGTCCTCCATTTCATCTCACAATCACCTCACCATTACACATTAGCGTAAGTGCGTATGACCCGAACAGGTAGTAAGACGCGGTGCTAATAATAATAATAATAATAATAATAATAATAATATTCAGATGTGGTTGTCTTGTTTATATTTTCATATATTCAATTAAGTGTAACTAACAAATTTTACTAAATAAAATAAATTAAAGACCAATAAATCATGTACTAACAAACCAAAGTAAAATAGTCACACATTTAATTAATATTTAAGGGGAATAAAGTAAATTAACATATATGAAGGAGTCCTTAATTCATCTAGTTTCTACATCCCTGAAATCTAGAGTAGTTTTAACCAAGGTCGTTAGAATACAAGGTTGCCTTGGTCCCTAAACTTGTCAGTATACAGAATTGTCCCTTCCACCAGCCTCTGCACAACATCACCCAGTGATGGCCGCTTTGTGACAAGGGTTCATATCTATATTACTGGCTTCGGGATTTTCTTTATTGTTTATTGTAATTAATAAGTTTAATTTCAAACAAAAATAAATTCTTTATACATTATAATATGTATGAAATAAAGCACAAATAAAAGTAAAAACACTAACTCATATTTACAAACACTTCAAAATTTATATACTCTTATTGCATCTACCTCAGGAAGTAGTGGCAGTAAGCCTGAGGAAAATGCAAAAAGAGCATCCAAATAATGAAGTGTGTGTAAATATGTGTTTAGTGTTACCAGTTCTTTTTCACAGAGTCGTGGTACCCGTTTGGGTTATACGCGTGTATTTAATAAAGTGTATTGTACTAACACATGTTTGTTTAATAGAAACTATCTTAAAAGAACTATCTTAAAAGGACTAACTTAAATGCCGAGACAAATGAATACCACTGTTGCTGTGTGTAATCATAGCTACCAAAACCAAAATAAGCGTAAATTGCAGGTTAATTAGTTGCCCTTTTACCCTCACTAAAGTCCTTGAAATTTACAAAAATGGACATGAATGCAAGGATGTAAAGTTGTACCTGGATTCATGTTCAATTTGTTAATATGATGAAAGACATTTTAACTATAAACACCTCACTTTGTTGGAAAATAAAAGTTAAAACCAATAACCGTGTCATTTTTAAAACGGCGCAGTGTTTTATTGACTGGCACGAAAGAAATAAAGGAAAGTATAAGACGTCTGAGCTGGTAGGCATGTGGTCTGGTTTGCTAATAAAGGGGAGATAAGAATTTTAGTCATGGTCGGGTGTATTGAGAGTGTTTTTTAATAAATTAGTCTAATAAATAGTTTTCAACTCTCCCTTTATACAAAAGTGGGTACATTTCCTCTAAACTCTACTCTACTCATAACCAACACATTAGTGTCATTCATACATAAGCTTTGGCCGAAAAGGTACCGAGTTGTGAAGAAAAAACCTCATAGCAACCCTGACCAACTATGCACGCATCAAAGGAAATTATTTCAAAGAACAAGGCAGACAGTAAGAAAATAGTGTCCAAATTGCTGTGTGAAACTAAACATCAATTTGTATTTAGAGAATTGATTTAAAAATGTAATATTTCAAAAAGAAATGATACAATGATAAAGAATCATGAAAATATTGTTCTCCAAAATGATTAAATAAAAATCAGAAATATGTAGCAATATGATCAAATACTTGAACAGTTATTGAGTGCATATTATACAATTACAAATGGTCAGAGGCTGTGATTTTTTTAAACAAGAAGCAACTTTTTTATAATAATTTTGACTACAGAGTAACATACAAATAATATAAACTCTATTAACATCTTCAAGCATTTGATTACTATGTAATAGCTTAGTTTCTATAACAACTGAAAAGATAATAGCAAATACTACAATTTTTTCTGCACAGACAATTAACAAAAGAATATAGTTAAAAAAAACTATATGTTTATACTTTTTAAAAATTTGCAATAATTTTATTCAATAATGATGAATTATAGGATTAGTTTTTATAATTTATACTGAATTATTAATTCATTAATACAGCATCTGACTATATGTTCTCCGATAAATATGTGAAAATATAAAACTCATTAAATGTTAAAATATTGATTATTGTTTTAATAAGAAGCTACTAATAAATAATACCATGATTGTGTTAAACTATACAATCTTCTTAATAATTTCACAAACCTGAACTGAAAATGTTGTTAGTTTAAAATTTTGTTGTTATTATACATAAATAGGTTTGAAATAAAAATACGCACAGTCATTCTAATATCATACCTGCGATGTTAACACACAGTGGAATATTGAGATGTTTCTAGCAAATAATATGTAACAATGTACTATGTATAAGTTACAATATATAAGGATGCCCTAATAACTAAGTGTTTTTAAATGAAATAAATACTATGTAGATTTGCCCTCCATCAAAAACTGGTAAGTATGGCTGGTGAAGCAGTCACGTGGTGACGACACAAACTCAACACACCCTGAACCAGCCCCATAAAAACACCCGATCACAGCAACCTTCTATTCTAACAACTTTGAGTTTTAGCACCCTGCAAGCTTTCACTTTCATAGGTCTAGTTCTCACAAAGTGACCTCGAGAATTTTCCTCCTCCTGCTCCTAAGAAATATCCCCCCTCTCTCTCAATCAGTCAGGGTTGTTAACTTTCTGGTTACTTTACAATGATCCTTATGGTCAAAGGATATAATAAATGTTTATTAATAGGTGAGTTTTTGCAAAAGACTTTGCTACGTCCTGGTATTGAGTGTTATCGACCAAGTTGAAGTGTGAAAACAATTTTGAGATGATTTTCTTAAACAAAAATGGTGGTTGGGGTGGAGTAAATCTAAAATCTGGTAGGTGAATTTATGTAATCCTACTATATCTACTGCAAACTGAGGGAAAATGAGCTATTTAATTTTATTAGATTGGTGCTTATTCAGGGTGGCCAGCGAACCTGGAAACCCGGGAATTTAAAAAGCCATGGAAAAACCTGTAAATAACCTTTAATTTGCATCGAAAACTGGGATTTTTTTAATAATAATTTACTAATAGTTAATTTTGATTAATATTTTATGTTATGGCAGAAATTATTTCTCAAATGAGCCAAAGAGGCCTGGATACCTCCACATTATAGTTAACTAAACCTAACACCAGACGTGCTGTTCCAATCCTAAAATATCACTACAGTACTTCTTACTTTTCTTTTATCTGTGGTAGCATATTCTTTATGTAAAGAGGACAGAGTGTATCAGCGAGTTTAGGCAGAAAAGCAGACAGATATAGAATTGATGATTAGGTGTAAACAACTAGAAATTAAAGCATCAAAGGCCAAAAGTGCTAAATGTTTAGCTGAAGCAGCTAATATAAATGGTGACATCAATAATTCAATTGCAAATTTGAATACATAAACCTTGAAGTCTTTTTAAAATTTTAATTTAATTTTTCATTTTTACTTTTATTTTTATTTAGTTACTTAAAAAAATGTTTCGCTATTAAAAAAAAATATTATTTGCCTTAAAAAGATCCCTAGAAAAATAAAAAATAAGATAAAAATAAATTGTAAAACTAGATGCAGACGTGGACCAAATTCAAACATAATACAAGTGACCCTAGATAATCACACTTAAAGTAGCCCCAAGTGTTGACTATCAATAGTTTAATACAGTCATCAATAAAAACATGTCAACATTGACTTGGTTGAATATGTAACAGTAAAATATGACTATTTATCAATATAAAAATTAAGATATTCACCAGTTTAACAACTTTTGTGTTTGGTATTTCATGTCGCTCATTTCATGGAATGACCCATAAGATATAATTGTTGAATAAAAAATTACTCTGTGGGTCTATTTATCTTTTATTATTTCTTATCCTAGTTTATTTAGTGATAAATAAAATGATAAAATATTAGGAAAATGGTAGAGCACAAATAAAAGTAACAACACTGACACATATTTAACACGCACTTCAATATTTCGATGCTATGGTAGCATCTTCCTCAGGAAGTAGTAATTAGACTAATTGCTACCATAGCATCGAAATATTGAAGTGTGTGTAAATATGTGTCAGTGTTGTTACTTTTATTTGTGCTCTACCATTTTCCTAATATTCTATCATTTTATTTATCACTAAATGTTTTTGCTCGATGCACCTTTTTCATACATAATTATCCTAGTTTATACAATTTTGTGTCTAAGTTTACTTTGTGTTAATAAACAAATTCTATACCCAGCAGTGAGTAAAATTTCAACATTACTATTAACCAAATTAACAGGGGGATGTGTGGGATTTAGCCAAGACAAAAACCTAGAAAAACACTGTTCTACAACCTGGAAAACCTGGAAAAAACCTTAAATTTGAAAAGGCCAGATTGCTGGCCACCCTGTTATTTTGACTAGTTCTAATATTAGGCGAGTTTATGCGATTGACTTAGTTACGTCCTGGTATTGAGTGTTATTGACAAGTGGTTCTGACCAAGTTAAAATGCGAAAATAATTTTGAGATTTTTTCTTAGCAAAATGGTGGTTGAGGTGGAGTAGATCTAACAGCTGGTAGGTGAATTTATGTAATCCTACTACATGTACTGCAAATCGCCAGAAAATGAGCTATTTAATTTTATTCTTAACTAGATTGGTGCTTATTTTGACTAGTCCTAATATTTACACAACATATCAAGATAAACATATATTCCCAAAAATAACCTTAAGAAAATGAAGTATGTATGTAATCTTAAATAGGCCTTGATCATAGTACTCTCCTTTTTTTTATCCATAACTTAACGATTTTTAAGTATTGTACCTACTTACTGCCAAGTATTTTTAGCTAGTAATTGCTGTCCATTTTAATTTACAAAAACTTAAAATCCATTGACTACAAAGTTATAGTAGTTTCAATCTAACATAAGAAGTGATGCTGTTTTGAAATTGGCGCACAAATTCTCAGCTCTTTGGTCGTAGCCACACTGTTTAGTCTGGTCAAACAAAGCTCTGGTATCGTCTCGGTCATAAGCATTTCGTTAACATCAATACTAGGTCAATCGTGAAAACGCTGTGGCCGTAAACATCGATACCAGGTCAACTGCGAAAATATGCCAATTTACTTGAGTATAAGGAATGATTGTCCACCTGTACGCACACTAAAGTGGCCCACTAATTCTAAGTAGCCATAAGCCTTAAACATAAGCAACAGAACAAAGGACAAGGCTGTTTGTCATAAGCTTCACAGTGATGAGTCACCACTATCTGACACATGCAGCTTAGTTCAAAATATCTTAATTAATTTGTGGCCCAAATGCTGTTCATAAGTTATAATCTGCTATGGAAAAAATAAACTCTTACTGACATTTCACACAGGCTAGAATCTGGGAATGTATAGTACAAAAAAAACCTACATTAAGGATAACATAATTGAACATTATTGGTGATTATTATTTAGAAATATTATATCTTCTAGAAATCCCACCTTTTCTACTATAAAACTAATACATACCTATATTACATCTTTAGTGCATAGGTTAATATACGGTACAATAAATATAAAGAAAGGTATAATATTCTTAATGTTGTACAGAATTAATAAAATGTGGTAAAATACAAACAAAAATATTTGAATATGAATATAATAATATAATGTATAATTTAAAATAAATAAAATATAAACATAGTGGCAAAAACTTATAGAAGTCAAATTAATATTGGGTGCCAGACTTAACAAAGTCAATACATTTAGATAAATACGAAACTATTATAACCTCGGGATCACTGGGTAGCTCTTTATACATTGGTCTTACCTCTGTAAACCTCCTTGAAAGGCTGGGAGTTCATGACCAGACAAGGTAAACACCATTTTAGATAAAATGTTACTTGGTGTCTAGAGTTATCTAAATGATGAGCCAAAAACAATAGCATCAACAATACAATAAAAGTTAGCTTTGTATTGTTAGGTCAACAATGAAAAAAAAAAAAAAAAAAAAAAAAAAAACACAAAACATAAGGGGCTGGTAAACTATTGAAAAATGTGTATTCTTTCATTTCCCAGTAAAAAAACCCAAACAATCCTCCCTTGTAGTAATCCACTAATATAATACTAAATTTACAACAGAACTTTTAATTTAAGTTTGAATAAAATTTAAACAATATAAAGTGAAATCAATGAGATATTTTTTACTTTATGTTAAGTCCAACAATGAATCAATTTTTTAGAATAAAATAAAATGTTAATTCAATTGAAATTTATATTTATGCCAAAAAAGCATGTGCTATTATCCTGGAAATTTATATTTTAAGTTCTGTAAACGTAGGATACATTTGATGAAGTCCGATAAAATTTTGAAGTCTTGGTGTCAATTTAGAATGTGCTGCAATCTATGAGGAAACCTGTGGATTATTTTTTTAAATATCTTCGAAACTTAGTAGAATTTAGGTCCACCAATTTACCCAGGATGGAAACCGAACCTGGGGCTTTCCATTTCCATATTCTACACTTGACGATGGTCAGAATCGACCATTAAAAATTCAGATTATCACGGACGAAAATCTACTTCACTTCTTCACTTCCTTCCTTCTTAGCTAACATGGTGAGAGTCTTCTTTTAAAGTCACAAGTTCTTGCCCATTCAAAAAAGTTCCAAAACCAGCATGGACAAAACCTTGACTTGGATGAAAAAACATGTTTGTCAAAGATTTAATAAACCAAATAGAATAAGGAGAATAAAATAGAACGGCGTAAAATAGGAATTATTCATGAAAAATTTAAAAGTCCGTGAAATAAAACACACCAATTACACAAAAGAATATAAAATGTACCGAGAGTATTTAAATTTAAAACACGCGGTGAAAAAGAAACAGCTTGTGTCAGTTTAATGAAACATTTCACATAGCTTCAAAAATATAGTTGCATGTCTTGTCGCTAGGTTACACTAGCTTACGTTCACTTGTTAAATTAGTTCACATAACCACTGATAGCTGATCCACAAAAGTGACAAGATGGCCATCGCCAAAGAACAATGTTTATAACTTCTGGAAAACTTCCTATACGTGTGCAGGTAAATATAAATCTTTCAACTGTTAATGCATATTAGCCTTGTTTTGTAGTTAGCTACACACTCTGAAATAAACTTGGCTCCCAAGAATAAAGTATTTGAAGTTCTATCATAATACCCACATGTCTTTTAGGCGCAACGCTAAACTTTCCTTGGCCTTAAAATAAGGGGAATGATGTCTTTAAAAGACCAGTTCTTTGTTTCAATGTAAAAATATACCCAAAAAGTAAATAATTTTTATATTCCTGTTGAAGAAAATACTATTGAGTTAATTTTATGTTTAATGTCAAGTTTTTTTTATAAATTAAAATGTTCTCCGCACACAAAATTATTTATATTCATAGAGTTTTGAGAAAAAAAAATTCTGAAAAAATCATCTATCATTTAGTAAAAATCATTACTCAGCAATCAAAATTATATCTTTAAAATGTTCTGACATAAAATTTGAAAGTATCTCCACATAGTAAAATATATTATCCAGTAATCAAGTGTTTAAAATGATGAAAGATTTTCTAGATGATTAGAGCTCACCAACAATTCTTCTTTAATTGAAACATAAGTACAGGTAATATTTTCTTCTGCTACTTAAAATATCTTTAAGTATCCACAAAATATATAATATAAAGCAGCAGTTCCCAAACTTTTTGAATAGTGTACCACCCCAATTATTCCGTAAATCAGAGTACTTTTGAAATAAAGCTAAATATTTGCTATTTCACTAAATTTTTAATGGTAGCTCAGGGGTATAATAACACAGACTGTACCAGCTCATTGAGCTAGTATCAATGTTGCCACATCTCTTACCACTGGTTAAATCCGTTTTACTTTTGGTTGGACTGGGTCTGACTATATTTATAAGATTTGATAAGGCCTCATCTTTTTCTGACTTTAATTTGATTGTTTTGTTTGGCTTCTGCCGACGTACCACCGAGAATAATTGTATGTACCACAGTATGGGAACCGCTGATATTAAGGTATCTCACTTGACGACTAAATATCTCCTTTAAAAATCACTTTAAATAGTTAATACTAGAATTTTACCACTTGGTATTTGAAACTGGAATGGTCTAGGATTCCTTCCTAGTCGTTTTAATAAAACAGACTGAAGACCCAATCACCAGTCGATTATGAGCCAATCTGTAAAGCGGTTGATCAGCACTTGGATCACCTATTGCTTAGGCTGATCTTTTGAGGATCCAGGTATTGGTGACTCATCCCTGCTAAGCTCTGGTGGCAGACAACCTTGTCCTTTGTTCTGTTGCTTCGAAAAGAGCGAGGGGCTGTGTGTAGTGTACTCTTTCTTCCTCTGTGGAGGGAGTCTAAGGGTGGGGTTAGTGAATGAGAATAAAAAGGTCAGTAAGTGGGAGAGTGTTAAGATAAGTATTATAGCTGGTGTGTTTGTCTTCGAGAACTGGGAAGGTAGGAATATCTTTGCAACCACTTTAGAGCAAACGGATATCTGAACCACAAGGGAGAAGATTATAGGGGTGCTAACAAAGAACTATCAGAGGGTTCAAATCTCAAGTGGCTGTTAAGAGTTTTTCCCCCTCTAAATGATGTCCCATTCTTCATAAAAATGCAGGTTTAATTACTCTACCTTTCGAACCCCTACCTTATTAGTGTAAATTTGCAGATAGCCTAGGTGGGTAGTAAGACACAGCGCACAAAAACAAAGCATTTAAAAGGTAATTCTAGTTGTATTATAGTATAAGATAATATTCTAAGTGAATCAGTAAGTGAATCAGTATGTGACCTTGCTAGTGAAGGTTTTTCACCGGGTGCGCCCTAACACTGACTTCAGACTCAAGGACCAGCAAGTGATCGTAGCTAATGAGGGGGAGAGCAAGAATGTGTTGACCTTTATACCTCCACTGTGTCTGACTCTGAGTGACATCGCCAACGTGATCACCAAACTAGACAAGGTGTTGATGGAACTCGAGGTGGTTCAGTTGAACGATATTCAGGGCATCTTTAGAGAAGCTCAACCACAACCCAGCAGGTATGATTTAGTACCGTATTGGCTGTTAGTGACTTAGGGCATGGCCGGGAAATGTGTTGAAAATGGGATTTTCCTCTCACAATGATTAATTAAGTATTCGGAAGACCGGATGTTGTGCTTGTTCTTAAATTAAGTTAGTCATGTTGATTTGATCATTTTGATCAGAAAGTGTGTGTTAAATAACTCTAATATGTATTTTTAAGTTAGCTCTACACAACTTAACTACCAACTTTAGGACAAACCTAAAAAAATAAAAAAAGGGCCAATAATTTACCATTTTTAGTAACTGTATATCAAACTAATATCACAAATACTAACTTAGCAATTTGTCTTATAATGAGCCAATAATATTAATATTAGTCCTACAGTCATATTTGTTCAGTTAAACACTATTTTTGAGCAGTTCTCAACAAAATGATATTAATCAGACTCAAATCTAATTTCAAAGTTTGGTCAGAACAATCTATGAAGGCAGGATTGTATGGAGAGAGAGAGGGTTCACTCCCCCTATCCTTCATCCCCTCATTGGATGATTAATGTAATTTTGTAATCCTCATCAATGTCCAGGCTTGTGGCTTATAGCAGTCATATAAGTCTTATTAGCTATAACACAAATTATGTTTTATGACCATTTAAATTGCTTTAAGAGGGATTACATTTTTTTTTTAATTGTACAAATCTCTTGTTGGGGACTTTACCATAAACCATATAATCCAGAATCCCTCACCTCAATTCCCAAATAGGTTACTGGGTATGGGTATAATCCTGTATGGAAGAGGTTAGTCTATGCAATTCATACTGTTTCAGTTCACGTGCGAGTTATTTGCCTCACCGCCAAAGTTACGAGGGGAGTGAGACCTCTGACAGCGATGAGCAGACATGCATGATGAGTTATGACTGCATGGATTGAGAAGCCAAGCAGCCAGAACAACAGGAGAAGGTGTGTGACTTTGTGACTTTGGAGTGAAATGAACTATTTTTTGTTAGCAAGGAGAGGACAATACATGTACAAAGTAACATTTATATCAATTAAAGATGGATTAATTTATACTACTAGAATCATTTAAATTCTATGGAATTCAACATTTACCAATTCAATATTTTTTTAAAGGTCTGTTTTTGTGAGGTCTTGTTAGTGATATTTTGAGCTCCTGGAAATTTCCTAGTAAATATAATTGTGTAAAGTCCAAATTTTGTATTCAAAGGGAAGGCTAAACTAATAGATAAAGTATTCTGAGAGACAAATCAAAGTTTGAATATTATTTTTATTGTTTAGCATAAAAAACTTGCAAATATTTAAATAACATTATACAAAAGATATCAATTACAAAATATTTTATTGAAAATATATTTAGCATATTTCATGATGATGATGATGATGATGATGATGAAGAAATGTTTCAAACCTGTAGCCGAGTCAGTTTAGTAAAATGTTTCTATATTCTTCTGTCCTTCAACCACTATTCCGCCCAGGCCCGCCAGTTGCTCAAACCGGGCCTGGTACTAGGGGCAGAGCACAGTCCCCTCTCGCTTTGTTCTACTCGACTTCAGTGACCTCATTTGTCTAGGTGGGGTAGATTAGTTTAACAAATAAAAAAGGGTTTTTGAGGAGTTTTGACCCCAAAGCTTGTTGTGCCTCACTGTTCAGTCGGCCCTTTTATCTTTCCTCCGCACTTGCATAGGCCGCTCCACCCATCCTCTCTACTGCCTGGACCGCTCCACAGTACATGTTCTCTAAGCCGTCCGTGACAAGTTCCCCACTCTACTCAAGCACCCATGAGAACTCCTCTTTCTGTTGGCTCACTTGGTGGCCATCGCATCACGTTTCCACGCGCCAATGGGAAGCTCCCGTTATCTCCCATTGGACAAGGCCAGGCAGCACTGGAGGGTATTTAACACGGTAGTTCCTCAGTCAGAAGTGGTCAGTCAGCCTCAGCCAGTCGGAGAGTCGTTACCCAACCTGGGTGCGCCACCTGTTTGAAAGAGCTAATAAATTGTCTTATGTTATGAAAGAGCAATATTGTTTAACCCTCTCTCTCTCCAACATCACCCTACCTCCCACCGCGGCTCACGTTGCCAGAACTTACTTCCATTCCACAGCGACTAACGTTGCTGGAACTTACTTCCATTCCACAGCGACTAACGTTGCTGGAACTTACTTCCATTCCACAGCGACTAACGTTGCTGGAACATCCTTCTGTTCCACCGCGACTAACGTTGCCGGACCATCCTTCTGTTCCACCGCGACTAACGTTGCCAGAACATCCTTCTGTTCCACCACGACTAACGTTGCTGGAACATCTTTCTGCTCATGTTCCACCACGACTATTGTTGCCGGAACATCCTTGTGTTCCAACGCGACTAACGTTGCCAGAACATCCTTCTGTTCCACCGCGACTAACGTTGCCAGAACATCCTTCTGTTCCACCGCGACTAAACGTTGCCGAAACATCCTTCTGTTCCACCGCGACTAACGTTGCCAGAACATCCTTTTGTTCCACCGCGACTAAGGTTGCCAGAACATCCTTCTGTTCCACCGCGACTAACGTTGCCAAACATCTTTCTGTTCCACAGCGACTAACGTTGCCAGAACATCCTTTTGTTCCACCACGACTAACGTTGCCGGAACATCCTTCTGTTCCACCAGAACTAACGTTGACGGGACACTCTCGCCGACCTTTTTCCTACCCCTACCCAAAAATGTCTGAACACAACGTCGCCATCTTCGTGACATCAAACAGTTACCCTGAAGCCGAAGGGATGAATAACAAGCTAAGGGGGTTGGCCCTCATCTAAATTACTTATTTTTTTATTTATACTCTTCTCCCGGCAAATTTAAAAAAATTTAATGTAGGCCTATCCAGAAGATATTTAAAGTGGACCTCTTCCAGCAAATTTTGGAAAATTGGATGTTATTAAATATTATTTGGAATTGTCTTCCCCTGGAAATTTTAATGATTAGATGCCTCTAGAAGCTATTTGAAATGGTTCTCACCTGGAAATGTTTAACAAATTAGATGTCTCTAGAAGCTTTTTAGAATGGTCTACACTAGAATTTTTTTTTAAACTGGATTAACTGCCTCTCATTACAATTTCAAGTTGTCCTTTTCTGTGAAAGTTTTGAAAATTGAATGCATCTAGAAACTATTTATAGTTTGATACCACCATTATTCAGCTTAGGATTCAATAATATCAAAGGGGAGTGAAATAAATCTAAAGAGGGGCAAGTTTATTTCAACGGGAGGAGGGAGACACAAATTATTTCTCAAGGAAAGAAAGCCCCTCTTAAAAAAAAAAAGTGTCAGAACACCAGAGCTTGACCAGTGAAGAGAATATCCCAGGCCGTGCCTACAATCCGCCCGCTCCCAGATTTCTCCAAAAGGACGACAGTCAAACCCCCCAACCGCCAAGAACACCACTAACCATTCAGAAATGTGCCGCCGTTTCGACCTAGCTTCACTACTGTTAAGATGCCTTGCTCAGAAAAGGATACATCTGAGGCCCACCGGTGATGCCCTAGTTTGCGGTGAGGGCTTACACCACTAAGTAGCTAACTGGGACCAAGTCCGACAACACAACCTCCTTGCCAGTGGGCCCACAGCCACTGAGAAAGAAATCTTACTATTCTCGGGATACTCTACCAAGAGTGCAACTTCTTGTTCACCCGGCCTCTTTTTGAAGTGTTCGCACCCACTCCTGGGATATTCTCCCAGACTAGCCGTTGGCTAGGCAGTGTTAGCTTGCATGACATCCAGAGAATGTGTGATTTCTAGATGGAGAATTCCTCACTAAAAAGCATAAATAATAGCTTCGGCTATTCGATTCTTAAATTTGTTTGTTTAGAAAAAAAAGAAATTTTTGGTCACTTTTACAAAACCAAATCCAATGTACACAAATTAAATCCTAACTTGACACTGAAAATGTTACACCTATGATAAAACCTTTAAATTTAAATTGAACTTGATTCACTGCCTGACTTTATTAACACGTCGAATTTAATTGAAATATAAAATAATAAACTTTATGAAACTTCCCAACACTTTGAAATGAAGGACAAGACTGTATTGAACAAACAATACCATCATGACAAAATACATCTGGAAGAAACCCCAGCTGGTAGGCTGGATATTCACTGTTATTTAGTAAAGATAGGCATTTTATTGCTTGTCCTTCATATTAAAAATAATTTAATCTACTATATATATATATATATTTTTTTTAAATTTGTTAATATGGATCTTGGACCCGGGCCCAGTTCTCCTGGCGGACCTGCTTCCACCTTTACTCCAGCCAGCTGAATATGTAACTAAGGGTATGAAATATGTTCAATACAGCACTTGCTTACACTTCAGGGGTACTTCCCTTTTCCATAGCAGATTTTTTACATATCTGTAAAACAAACCCTCCTTCCCCCTCTTTTCGTTGGATGATTTCTAGTATCACCCTTTGCCTCAAGCACATTCCAAGATACGTCATATTCTTTACTACTTTCAAATATACTCCATCCATCTTTAGATCTTTTCTAGGCCTTATCTTCTTCCTTGTCATCACAATCACTTCACTTTTCATCATGCTAAATTTCATCCCACTCTTTTACTTCTTCATTCCATTAATCTAAGTGTTTCTATATTTTCTCTTTCTTTCCTCTCAATACCATTAGTCCTCTGCAAACCGCATTCCTTTCACCTTATCCTTAACTGGTTTCCTTGCCATTCTGTTCAAGACCGTTTTCATTACGAAGGGTAGTGGTGAGAGGCCACTAAACTGATTACATACATTTTTTAGTTGAAAATACTCCGTCCACCCTTTCTCTGTCTTTATACAACTTACATTATCATACATACTCTTTACTAAGGGTGGCAATGATAAATTAATATAAGAAATATACTGGTCAATTTATCAATATATTTCATGTATCAGACTACACTTTAAAGCTTGGGAATCAAAATAAATTGAACAATTTCTTTTCTCAATTTTATTAACTGAGTCAATATTGTGGTAAACACTGCCACAGTCTATCAAAAGAGAAAAATAATATATAATTATAATTGTAATATAATTTGTGATAAAACTAAAATAGGCTGACCAAGGATAAAATAAATTTAGTAATGAAAATAAACAAAATAATATTGGGTGCCAGACTTAATAAAGTCAAAAATAAATTTAGATAAGCACGAAACTATCAAGAGCTCGAGACCACTGGGTAGCTCCATAAACATTGGTTTTACCTCTGGACACCTCTTTGGAGTGCTGGGAGTTCATGTCCAGACAAGGTCAACACCATCTTGGATAGTATTATTACCTAACATCTAGAGTTGCTTAAATGATGATGATAGTCACAAACGATAGTATCAACAATTCAACAACAACCAAAAAACTCTGTATTATCAGGTCAACAATGAATAAAACAATACTACCAAAAATATGGTAAGCAATCATAAATTATTGTGTATTATTTTGTTTCCTTTTGAAAATTAAAATAGCCCCTCCTCGAATATAACAATAAATTTTACATGTTTCAGAAAATAAAGTAAATTTTTATTGCCTCTTGGCACTTAAAAACAGTACGGTCACTGAAATCATTTATCCCTGCAATAGTCTTCTTAAACATTTGAGATTGAAGTAATAATATTAATAATAATAAAATATTTTGATGCATCAAGACATCTTTCTCAACTGATAGGAAGTTGGCTTTACTGCTGTAGTACACTCAATTGCATCTTCTATTTTAGTGCTTAGAATTATCACTAAAAAAATACTCTATCTCTCAAATGGAAAAAAAAAAGTGTCCTTACACATTAATAAACATAAACTAATAATCAAAGCAGCAAAATTTTGATCATATAGCAAGTTTTGTACTATTCACAAAATGCAATCTTTAAAGTATTTTTTGGAAATGCCTTAGAATTTGAAGAACTATTTTTTATAGCATGATTTTGGTAGAAAGAACAGTAGAAGTTAGTAGTTACTAAAGTTACTAAAATCATTTTAATATATTCATACATCAAGGAATGTTATATGCAACTGTTTCTTTTGAGAAATATTATCAATACCTATAAAAAAGCACAAATAATATAGTAAAACGATTTAAATGTTGGCTGTAAAGAAGTATGTTTGAATTTTCTCTACTGTTCTTCCAAACAAAATCAAGGTATAGTGTTTATGTATCACTAGCTAGCAAGAAATATATGTTATAAATCAAGACTGATATTTCAATGGAGCTTATATTATCATATTATACTTTCTATAACTAGTTATTGATGATTATAAAATGTATCGAACACTCTGCAAGTATAATCTTTACATAATTCTAAAAAAATAATTAACATTATTGTGAGTGAACATAAATTCTAGTTTTTTTCTGATGTTTTGATAAATATTTTTTTTATACTGAAGTTTTTTTACTGGAAGTAGTTTGGAGGTTGGCTAGCATGTTTTCTGACAGCTTGGTGTTGTCAAGCCTCACCTGAATAATCATGACCATGTCTTGAAGTAGCTATTGATATGAGCCAACAAGAAGATGTCATCTGTGGCCAACCTCATCACTGCACGGTCATCCTTGAATGCCACCTTCATCAGTAGGTGTTTGCCAGGTGGCAGAAAGATGGCAACATGGAGGGAATTTTCCCCTATAGAAGAATATATTTTTATTAAATCATATAATTTTTAAAGCCAGTCAAACAAAATTTCAAAAAACATTTTTACTGCCAAATGAATGTTATCACAGCTCAAAATATTTTGTTTCTAAAATTTATATTGAATTATTATTTAACATACACTTTTATAAATATAAAACCATAGAGTAGATACAGTAGCCCCATGGCTTCTTTGGTGCTGACTGACAGTTCACAGCTAACTTCTGACAGTCAACAGTTAGGTATATACCTAGATTTTGACTGTCAGAAATGACAGCTGCTAAACACATGTTTTTTGAAGATCATATGGTTCGGCGTAGGGATACATAATTTGGTCCGGTAGCTTTTCAAAGCCGTCAGCTGTCAGTCAGCACCAAAGAAACCATGGGGTGACTGTAGCTCAAAATATTTTGTTTCTGAAATTTATGTTGAATTATTATTTAACATACACTTTTATAAATATAGAACCATAAAGTAGCTATCAGCACATTAATTACATAATGGATTAACCTAAAACAGAAGAGTTAATACTATAAGCAACCACCAAACCTACAATAATCTTTTTTTTAAGTATCTGACTGATAGGTCTTAAGAGTCTATCTCAGCAACACCTAAATGCAGAATTGAAGGTTTTGAAGAAAAAAATATGGACTCAGCCGAGGTGGAGCCACCATTCTGTAAATTGATAGGGAAGAATAATAAATAAGAATAAAGAACAAATAATAATAATAAACTATGTGCAATCTGAACTGTTCTATTCTTACAAATTATATTCTAATTACTGACTCACAAGAATTTCATGTCCCCTAATTTTATTTGTCACTCACACACACACACACACACACACACACACACACACACACACACACACGCACGCGCGCGCGACACACACACACACACACACACACACACACACACACGAGGGCCCGTCTTTAGGGGCCACAGAGGCTAGGGCCCACCAATATTTTTCCAACTTTTTTTTAGCATGAAAATTATTTTTTCTTTCTTTCTTTTTAATCTATAAAATTATTGGATTATTATTATTCAAATCAAGATTTTTCATTCCTCACTCCAAACGACAAGAGAGGAGTGTACCAGCGCTAGAGTGACTGAATATAGAAGCTGACGCAGGGCAGCTCTAATAACTCTCTTAGAGAAACCACACCCAGTGAGATGTCTTTAAAGGTCAATCTCCCTACCATTCTGGTATGAGTTTTACACTAGCGAATGGGGCCAGCTTGAGCTATACAATAAAGATGGTCTTTTTTTTTTTGGTCTATGTGTCTAAGTTTTAGTATGTGTTAAGTCCAAAGAAGTATGATGATGCGTGACAATGATTAATTAAAATTAATAAAGTAGATTATTTATTAAAAACTCCCGTTTTCTTCATTAAAACTGAAAGAAAAACTGGAAATTAAACAGTTAGGAGCATATAAGCCTAATGACTTTACAGTTATGCGGGTTGATGGCAAGAAAAAAATTACTTTTTGTAATGCTTGGTTTGGTAAAAAAAAATTTGGTTAACTGTGAGTGAAGAAAAATATAGCTTATTTGTTTCTATTGTTTATTATTTAGTGTTGAGGGGTTGTGGACAACGGTGGGGGAGTGTGCAATTCATTTGGAAAATGCATTTAAGTTTAAAACATTTGGAATAGTAAATATTGCATCAGAGATAGATTCCGTGGTCAAAATTTCAGTCCAAGATCACAATGAACAGGTGTCAAAAAATAGGCATATATTAGGCAAATTTATTGAATACTTAAAATACTGTGGTACTCATGAACTGGCATCAAGAGACAGACGCACCCAACTTTTATAAAAGTAATGTCATCACTTAGTAAGTTTAATTCAAAACCTGTATTATTTTATTCTTTCCGTTTGTAGATTTATTTAGCGATTTTGTAATTTTAGTGATTTTTAAAAATTAGGAAAAAAGGACAAAGGATACGGAAGAATGGACAATTCTACAGTGTGGTTAAGAATATAATCTGGCAATTGAATACAAGAGAAAAGGCCAAAACTTTGTTATATAAGGCATATTATCATCCAATATTGACAAATGGCTCTGAAACCTGGACATGGACAAAGAAAGATTTTAGTAGATTACAGGCAGCAGAAATGAGGTTCCTGAGAGGCATTGAGAATGTAACAAATAAGACAGGATAAGGAATGAAATAATAAGGGATGGTTTAAAAGTTATATCATTAAAAGAGACATTGAAGAGAAAAAGGTTGGTGTGGTTAGGTCATGTGATGAGAATGGAGGAGAACAAAATGTCTAAGAAAGCCTTACAGAATAAATAGAAGGGTAGAAGACCTATTGAAAGACCATGGACCAGATGGATGGATCAAGCGCAGAAGGACATGGAGGCTAGGAGGCTAAAGGAGCGGACAGAATATGCGTGGCTGAGGGAGAAGTTTGGAAAGATCAACAGGAATTAAAGAGAATTTGCCAGACGACTCGCAGAGGTGGAAACATCAGATGGTGATGGTGATGGTGATGATGATGATGATGATGATGATGAGGAGGAGGAGGAGGAGGAAAACTTGAACGAATTTAATTTAATATGTTAACACATGATGAGAAAAAATCACTACCGGTAAGCTTTGACCTGGCCCCACCAAAAATAAAGATCACGCTCCGCCACTGTGTGTGTGTGTGTGTGTGTGTGTGTGTGCGCGCAACAACATTCCAAAATATATAATTAAAGAAATAGAGCATATTGCATGGGCTTGAGATTCCTATTGTTAAGTATGGGCATTCAAGATTTATCAGGTAATAGAAGCATTTTAACTCAAGTGAAAGGTTATGGCGGGGGCCCACATGCTGAATAAATTCCTTCATTTTTCTGTTTGAAGTGTCTGTAGCTACTGTGGGGTAGCTTTTCGTCGACAATTCTGAAAGTTGGGTATAAAGTCTTGTGAGAGTAGCTAGCCTCCTAATTCCAGGCATTCTTTTAAAGATTTGGATTCAAGCTCTGAATAGAGAAAAACTTTTATTCAAGATTCAGTTACTAAAAAGTAGGATTCAGTGCATCTTTAAAAAAAACAAAAAAACACACAGCTATAATACCCTGTCACTTTTGTACCCCTCCTTTCCACATATTGCAACGATGATTAGAGCATCTATACCTTGCAAACACAGCTATAATACTAGTGTCACTTTTGTACCCCTCCTTTCCACATATTGCAAGGATGATTAGAGCATCTATACCTTGCAAACACAGCTATAATACCCTGTCACTTTTGTACCCCTCCTTCCCACATATTGCAAGGATGATTAGAGCATCTATACCTTGCAGTTCCTCTGCTAATAAGGACCTGAACCTTGTGAGAAACTCTTCACGCGAACAAGGGTGTGTGTGGACGGAAATATGAGCGGTAGTGCCACAATTCTCTTCTAGGTGATTCCAAAGACACGTAAACACTTCACTGGGGTTCATGGGAGTACCACCTTAACACAAAAATATAAAATGATGCAGCAAATGTGATAGTATAACAGTTTCAGTATTATATACATTGTGTGAATAAAATAAAATTAAGTATACATTTTTGTAAAATCAAATCAAACCACACTTTTTTAACTCGTGTAATTTAGTGCAGGATGGCATCTGTTAATTTGCTTTATCTTGTCCTGCAAATTAAGATTCAAAGAATGAGACATGCAATGCCCATAGACAACTATCCGTTCTTTCCTCTTAATTCTGATCTTCACCCCACAAAAAGCAGATGGAAATTTGTTCCTGGACATAAATAGCAGATGTCTCATACACAATAATCATGTAGTGTTATCCAACGAGTCAAATATTTGTCATATCAAGGCTCATTATCTCCAAAATCTTGTTGAAAATTTTATGAAAACACCATTGAAATTAATCCTGATACACCCATCTCAATAAAATAGGGCAATCTTTGCACCACAGCCTTAAAAGCTTAATAAAGTTGCTTTATTCATCAATGTGCCCACAAATTGCGAGTTCTTGGACGGATGGCTATCTTCATCAAAGCTATCCTTTTTTCTTCCATCTCTATTTTTATAAAATTAGAAAGTTGGCACAAAACATTCACGCCAGCCTTCACGAACCACAACTTTAAGCCAGAACCTCAGTGACATTTTGATCTTTTATGTTTTTTGAAATTTGCAAGTGGATTTTTTCCAGTTTTCGAAGCGTTGATAAAAGTAATTTCTAATACAGATTAATGCTGATTTGCAAATCTTGTGGAAAAATGCGTGTTTCGATTTTTCATATAACAACCATGAGTGAATTTTTATCCAGTGAGGCTGGACATTTCTTTTATGAACGGTATGTTCTTGCCTTGTAGTATATGGTTGAAAAGAAGGCCTACCAACTACTGCTGTTGATGTCCATGCACGAGTTTTGCCCTGTGACTGTAAAGTTGTTTTCAGACTCGCTGATAAAAATTCTACATTTTAACATGAGGTTAGTTTTTTACTATAAATTTATTCATATTGGTACAGGAACAAATTTCCATCTGATTTTAGTGGGGTGAAAATCAGAATAAAGAGGAAAGAACTAAGAGTTGTCTTTGGGCATTGCATGGCTCATTCTTTGCAGGACAAGATAAAGCAAATTAATGGATGCTGTGACACACTTAGCCCGGTACAAGACATACTTTTCTCCAAAAAGGGTAGGTGTCTTCAAAAACCTTCAATTCAGATCAGTGACAGACTATATAATAATTTGTTTACCTTCTTCCCAGCTCATTGGACAGTTCAATATAGATCTCTTTTGTCTACCCTATCCAATTACAATGAACTTGCAAACCTCATGGTGGAATTAGCAGAATCATAAAAATCAGATGTCCAATGACTTTATCATTCAAAATGAAACTTTTGACTTTTTATTTAGTCTTTCTTTGCTTTGCAAATTTTTGGCCAGATGAATAAGGTCAACAGTCCCTTTAAAAGGAAATCACTTCACTTACAGCAGGCCTTAAAAATGATTGATACATTAATTGAATGCTTAAGAAATTTCAGAACGCAGTATGAAGCTTTACAAAGCTATACAAACTCAAAATAAGAAAATCTAAGCGTTGCACAGCGTGGGTTACAAAGGAGGAGGATACCTCATCAATTAGATGATACAAACAAGAGACGTTACCTGCTTCAGTGGCCGCATGGTCTAACACGCTACTTTCGTGTTAGACTAGACCGCTGAAGACGGGAAAATCGGGGTTCAATCCCGGTTGGGTGCACTGAGGGTGGTTTTTCCTAAATGGTTCCACTCTTTCTCTCTCCACAATAATTCGAGTGTATTTCCTCTCAATTAAGCCTTCATAATCTCTAACCCATTAGTGTAACTAGTACATAGATGTATAACCCGAACAGGCAGTAACACGCAGTGCTTAAAAAAATATCAGAGATGTTCTTCTATTCACCATCCCAAAGGAATTCTACTATCAGGTTTTCTTTGAAGTTGTCAATACGATTGAAGAGTGCTGCGACACCTGATTCAAGATCAAGTTTAGTGGCTTCAGGGTGAACGCTGACCACTTTCTCACCGAGAAATGAGTTTCAGGAGTTCAGTTATAATTTTAAAGCTGGCATTGATAGAGAATGAGTGGTTTTACACAGATATATGTTTAAAGATACCTTGAAAACCAGGAAGGAAAGGGTTGGCAGAATTGCATTTGTGGTTGACTTTTTTCAGAAGAACCCACAAAAGAAAGACCTACTTTCATTGATGATGAAGTTTGTCCGACTCCTCCAGGCAATCTCTGTGTCAAGTTCCACAGCAGAGAGATAACTTTCAAGTCTGAGAAGAATGAAAACCTACCTGAGATCAACAATGGTTCAGAAAAAAGGGAATCATCTTGCTATTCTGAATGTTCACCAAGAGGAGACTAACTCCTTAAGCAGAGACTCTATGACTAAATAATTCATATTTAGGGCAGTAATCCATAAGTCAAATTTCAATGTAAAGATCTGAGCTGAAGTTTATAGACTATGTACTTTAACATCTACCAAAGAGTTAAAATAAATACACACATTTTTATTATTTACTGAGCATTTATTTACAAACTCTGCTTCCAGTCTCAGTATTATTCAAAATCTGGTCATTACGGCCACTATTCATCAACCTTGAAAAACGTAACCACTTATTAGATTTGAATTATTCAAGTGTTTTATGTATAAAAATGAGGTGGCCCAGTGGCACAATGGGTTTCTAACAGTTCTTCTTTAAATTCAAAATGGAGTAATCCAGTGTTTGTGTTATGTACTCTCTTCTTTCTTCTTTGTGTTTGATAAAGACAACATTCTACTATAGAAGACAGAAGAAAGGAAGAAGATGTCACTTTTGTGCATTGGATTCTTCCCACATTTTTCCTCTTTCCCTTGGTGGGCTTTCTTCATCATATTTACTCTTAGTAGTTTATTTTTCCTTTTTATTTAGTTCTATCAATTTCCTTTATCATAAAATCAAGTGTTTTATGGCATTCCTAAACATAAGTAAACAAACAAAAGTGTTCAAGAACATTTAAAATAAATCGGGTATTAGAACTAACAGAGATTGATGAATAATGATAGGGGGAGTTAGAAAATGTTATACTCAAGGACCCTGTGATTTTAGGTGAGAAATTACTTGTCCCATCCTCTTCCCCAAATATTTTTTAAGTTGGTGCCTCTGGGTACATTCAGATAGTATCGAGAACAAATAATGTTCCTTGGAATGAAATGAGTCAGTGGATCTGAGAGGAGGAGTCAAACATATATTGTTATAAAATTATATTGATCTACATATTATTATAACAACTTTCTAGTAGAGCCTTCCTAGAAAAATGAGCTTTGTATGCCCTGGAGGGAAAGGTAAAGTTTACAGCTTATCAGATTTAAAATGATAAAAAGGCAAGGCTTATAAACTTATAAAATTAAAAGGCTTCACAGAATTGAAAGAAGGATAGAAAGACAAAGCTTCTATAATTTTCAGAATTGAAATGAGAATAGAAAGGATAGTTCTGCACACTTATTCTAATAAATAAGTAGCCAAACCACACTATTTAGATTTTTACTCACATGTAAAACGCGCTTCCCCCAAAAGTTATCATAGTTCAATGTTCTGTTCTCTTATGGAAAATGAGGGGCCAGATGTAGCATGCAAATTAATGTGATGTGTTTTAAAGGTGAGCTTTTGGACCTACAATTTTTGTATACCTTGCCCTTCTCTCCTTCTTTATATTGATTTAACAAGAGTGGTAAGATATCTGTTTGTTTGTAAACAGTGAACCAAGTACTCACCCAAAAAGGGCAATGGCTGGAAGAAATCCTCTAGATCCAACTTGAAAGGTTCCAAGGAACATAGGTGCAAAACGTTGTTAATACTGAACTCTGCCCTGTTGATAGGATATGCTTCAATTAGTGAGAATATAGCTTGCATATTTCAACAAGAGGTTAGTTTTGTACATGTGTAAGCTTGGTGTAGTTTATTTCCAAGACATTTAGGAAAAACCACCCTTAGTACACCCGGCTGGGCTTCAAATATTGACCTTCCCATTATTGCCATTACTGGAAATCCAGTCTATTGTGATAGTGAAACCCTAGACCAGCAATTCCGAAACTTTTTAAATATCGTACCACCCCAAAAATGTCAGTAATTTGGAATACTACCGATATAATGCTGGATACTTATTATTGCATTACATTTTGAATGGTGCCCAGGGATATAATAACACATACTACTTTGCGGCTACACCGGCTGTCTGAACTTGAATCAGTGTTGACCCTCGAGTGGGCGCTGGGGTATATAGTATCCCAATCTTATATTTATTGGTGTTGTAGCACTATCAATCCCCCAAGGAGCCTGTTAATTTTTCTATTCCTTCACTGGGATCTTAACTAACTTTTGGTGTATTTGGAATTAAATAAATTAATTTAATTGTCTATACAGGTGACCTGGTGGTCTAGGGATAAGGTGTCAGACTTCTGTGCTGAGGGTCCGGGGTTCAATCCTCGGTCCCGGCACAGATTTATCCGATTGCCAAACCCTTCCTTCACCTCTGACAAGATGTGTATTAATCACAACTTGTGAATGTGAGGAATGTCAGGCCTCCACCGTGGTTTGGATTCCACATTAACTCTAGGTCCTCCATTTCATCTCACAATCACCCTACCATTGCACATGAGCGCAAGTGCGTATAACCCGAACGGGTAGTAAGACGCGGTGCTAATAATAAATAATAATAAATAATAATAAATAATAATAATTGTCTATACATTAAATATATTTGAAGCAAACTCATTATTGGAATATGAAATACCCTACGCGCCCACTCATGCAACACATTGTTTAGTCACTCACAGTCTAGTTAATAGTTGCATATTAGGGTTTTTGTTCACCTATTGAATCAAAGGTATTGGGTTTGATTGTCTGTGGGGCTATAAAGTTATCATGAGTGAATTCACAGTCTGAGTTCTGAGTGTTTTGAACACCTACATTTGGGTATGTAAGAGTAATTTGGACTTTCAAGAATATGGAAAGTAAATACTTCAAGTACTCTGAAATGTACTACTGGAGAAGAATTGAAAAAATTTCAGATGGACTGACAGGGTGACAAATGAAGAAGCCCTAAGAAGAGTGGATGAGAAGAGAACCATTTTGGGTGTGATTTTTCGAAACAAAGCTAACAGGAGTAAACACATTCTTAGGAGGAACTGTCTTATGCATGACATCATAAGAAAGATTCAATATTAGATGACTCGAAGGAAGGAATAGACCTGTCTTAAGGCAGAACACCTGATTATAATAGAAATAAGTTAGTTTGTAAGTATTGTGATGATATAACAAATTGGTTTTAAAAAATGTGTATAGTGCTCACTATAAAACAAGAAAAATAGATTTTACCTATTTTAGATTATGTCTCCCGCAAAAGTTGAAGTATTGCAGAAATTTTCAGGTCAGGACCGAAGGCAATAATTTTTCCTAGTTAAAAAAATATTTCTATCCTTTTTCTCTATAGATGTTTGTATTACATGTGTAGTTACATGACCTAAACAATCATTTGTCTGTAATAATAAGAAGTATATCCCTTTTAGTAAAAGTTCCATGTTATATACTATAGCCTTTTCTATTTACTCTCACAACAATAAAAATTCCTTATCAATTTTTGTTTGTTTGTGGGATGTGTCTAATTTAACTATAATTGAAAGAAAACATAAAAAAAAGTCTTCATTTAGGTATTAATAGTTCAGTGAAAACTGAATGGGGTATAAAGTACCCCATGCGCCCGCTTGTGCTAAATATACCAGTGCGCCCGCTCGAGGGTTAACACCCCTCCAACACTGTTTAGATTTGTTTTTCTTTTGGTTATAATATACTTATCAAATTTTATAATACCTTATCTTTTTATTACTTTAATTTGCTTGTTTTGTTTGGTTTCCCACTGTGTACCATTGGGGAATAATTGGTGGTACGCATCACTGTCTGAGAACCACTGCGTTAGACCATTTGGCCATTTTAGCAGGTGCTTGGTAAAGTTGTTATTGAGGATAGCTGAATATAAATACAATACAATGTACAATGTATAGATGTCATTTATATCATGCAAAAACATGTCTTAAGAAATTATTGATCTAGCCTTGAATTAAAATAAATTTCCTTGCCTATATTTGAAAGATATTTATTAAGACAAATAAAAAGCATGACAATTAAGTGGTTACTGACCCATCATTAAAATGAATAGAATGGCAAAATTGTACACACTTTCCAATAAAATCTACAAAATTGTTGAAAACATTTCAATAATATTTTAATTTTCGAAAATCAGTCATTAGTAGGCCTAAACTACCTTTGGATATTTTTATTATAAAAATAAATATATATTATTTACTAAGTAAAACACTTCCCAGATATTAATTTTTAACAGAATTATATTATAGTCATTTGTGAAAAAAATCTAAATTTCCATAAGCAATTTTTTTAATAAACTGCCCTTAATTATAGGGCTATAATCATAACCATATAACATAAAATTATCAAGCCTAAGCAAAATACATTGATATTGGCTCTATAGCCCCAGGTAGAGACAGACCTCATTGTAGGACATAGGAACCACTTGTTTTAATTTAAGGGCATACAATTGGTCAATATATATTATAGCCTTAAGGTCAAAAATGTTTATGATTACAATACTTTATCTACATGAGAGCATAATATATATTATGTTATTATTTTAAAAAAACTTTTCAGTTATACATAATAATAAATGGGATCAAAGCGATGCAGGCCTGACAACCAAGAACTTACCTGGCTGCAGCTATTACAGGGTAAGGACACTCAGGGAAGCACACAATATCCATAGCAGTTCTCTTGTTTTGTCTCCTATCAACATGGCCGACCATAATTGGCTCTATCTTTCCCCAGCTCTCTGGAACTTCCAAGAATATTGCAAGAGCTGAAATTTATAAAAAAAATTGTTGGGCCGATCACCAATGCCCCCTTTTTTTTT